>JASANG010000724.1:0-163459 GCA_030248215.1 Enoplolaimus lenunculus | reverse complement strand
AGGTTATTTTATGACCTAACTTGCTCATGCAAGTTGCACGTGCAAGTTTTTGCGGCAAACACAATGCACGTAGGGCTTTATTCAAAAAGTATGAATAAATTATCAAACTTATTTGATATTTCGCAACCGACGCCGATAGTGACGAGATTACTGTTCAATTTTTAAGTACTAAATAAGAAATTGCATCGTTATCATTGCGTTTCATATCAAGTCATTTTGAGTAAACCCATCTTTACGAATGAATGTTCCTTACATATGATTTGTTAAAAATTCACTCGAAGAACTTGTAGCTGAAATTTATTCATGCTGAAAATACACGAAGAATTATTAGGTATGAATAGTCTTGCAAGTTGAATTAATTCATCGACATCACCTGAAGTAACAATTTAAAGCTTATGCTTGACATTTATTGCAGTCGTCTGCAAATTATTCATACAAATTCATGTCAAGAGCCAGGATGGAAATGACGTGTTTTTGAAAATAATTGCAGCTGCAAGAAACCCGTGCAAGTTCCAGCTGCGAGTTTGGCTGCAAAATCTTCCACGTGTGAATAGGGCTTTAAAGTGATGCTTCTTTGGAAATCTTGAAACTGCAAGTATTTCGTGTAAGTTATGGCTGCAAATTCTCGCTGCAATAAGTTGCACGTGTTAATAGGGCTAAAACATGCACATGCAACTTGCATGTGCAAGTTCGGTCACCTGAATAAATTCGGGGGTCCAGATTTCGTACCCACGCCTGGGCCCATAGTGCGCGGAGCCTACGGGCAGTGCCTGGGTTTATTTCATGAGGCCTGATGATGCTTTTACTGGATTTTGGTGGAAGTTGTTAGGTTTTGTGAGGTTAAGTTAATTCTAGCGACGCTAGTTTTAATTTGTTTTCTGGGGATTGGTCTGTAAGTGCGGAAACATCTAAGAAAGGAACTTTCGGCATCGTAGCACAGAATCATGTCGGCTACTAAGTCTTATTATTCGTATTTACTGCCTTGTTTGTGTCTGTTACGATACTTGTGTGATTAAAGAGGCAAAAACGTTTCCATTACCGAACCAGAGTTAGTTAGCGTTATTGGAACACGAACTTAAACGCGGAGTTGGTGATTAGGATAAGCAAACAGAATCACGAACTATTCACAATGAGGAATATGCGCGAAGAATTTAATTTATACGCGTGAATAACCTTGCAAGTCGAAGTAATTCACCATCATTGGCAGATCTGATATTTTATAACTTATGCTTCATACTTATTGCAGTCGTCTGCAAATTATTCATACAAATTTATGTCAAGATTCATAAATAAAAATGATATTTCCTTGCAAATACTTGCAGGTGCAAGGAACTCGTGCACGTTGTAGCTGCGGGTTCTTGCTGCAAAAAAACTACCGTATTGAGTATTGGAGCTGTAGTTTCAGCAGTTTGCTAGTTAGAAGACACATGACTTGTTGGCGACAGATGCTACACACATTTTAGGATATTTACCGTCATGAGTGAATGCCCAAAAAATAGAATAGGTCAAACGTAAAAGCTGCAATGGTTCGAATTCATAATATTTCAATCAAGGTTGAACCAGTAATCAACATGCAAAATCGGCGTTATGCTTCACTTAACCGATAACAAAATAAATTGGTAAGTAAACATCAAAACTGTCAAACCAAGAATGCATGAACTCATATGTGGCAACGTAGCATTAATGTCTTAATCACATGTGGTAGTTTTTGCAGTGAGAACTTGTAATGTGACGTTCATGTTTATAATTGCGGCAGCTCGGAATACGTTTTGTTCATGTTGATTCGACGTTCAGCATAAATTGTTGTAATGTGAATAGCGAGCATGAGCACAAAATGGGAGAATGGTTTATGAAATCTGTCAAATGAATGTTATTGTTTAGTTTAAAATAGGTTAATAGAAACCATCCAGCGAATCTATCGGAAGGGGAACAAGTCAACGCAGCCATTTTTCTGCGCGAAACAATTGATATTTTTGCTGTTTATAACCCGCGTTGAAAAACTACACAGTTTTGCCTTCGAATTCGGCATTGCTCTAGTGTTCTAATCGGTTTCGCCTAGCCGAGAATGTGAAAATTTTAAACCATTTTATATCAAACATGTTTATACTTTCATGTAAGTTTCCTAACAATATATCATGAAATTTTAACGAAAATACATACTTAAACCTGTATGTCGCAGCCATGGCACCCACAGGTTCAGTCATATTGTTAAAGTGGTTAAACCAATGCAGATATTTCCACAGTAACTGGCTATATGTTATATTTTCAAAGTGTCTGTATACTTGACGTAACATACCCAAATTGTCCTGTTAAATATCGCATGATACTTGAACTTGAAATTTGAATTTTTAAATTCTGAAGCTGTGGTTGTAAGCGATTTTGCATTAGAAAAATTGTACAGCAAACTCAACAAAAATACTATTGTCACAGCACTAAATGATAGTTTTTGTTCTTGAACAACAGTAAAGGTTGCGCTATACTTGTGTTGTGGCGTCGCACCTAAAAGATTAATTTAGATTAATATGATGTGTCATGCGTAAATACATGTGCGTTCCGGTACGGTGACGGGTGGAGCCGCATGGTGACAAAATGTTTAGAAGGGATCAACTTCGATTTACTGTGGGTATAAAGACAAACTGATTGTGACGTAGCTTACATGCTCAAAACCAAGTTTGTGTCTGCAATTTGAGTTTTCTGTTAAAAACAGATAAATCGATGTTAAGGTTGTAACAGCCTGATCAGTAATTGTGAGGTTCCGGTACGGTGACGGGTGGAGCCGCATGGTGACAAAATGTTTAGAAGAGATCAACTTCGATTTACTGTGGGAATAAAGACAAACTGATTGTGACGTAGCTTACATGCTCAAAACCAAGTTTGTGTCTGCAATTTGAGTTTTCTGTTAAAAACAGATAAATCGATGTTAAGGTTGTAACAGCCTGATCAGTAATTGTGAGGTTCCGGTACGGTGACGGGTGGAGCCGCATGGTGACAAAATGTTTAGAAGAGATCAACTTCGATTTACTGTGGGAATAAAGACAAACTGATTGTGACGTAGCTTACATGCTCAAAACCAAGTTTGTGTCTGCAATTTGAGTTTTCTGTTAAAAACAGATAAATCGATGTTAAGGTTGTAACAGCCTGATCAGTAATTGTGAGATTTTTTAGGCGCATAATTTAGTAAATTTCTTCCCACCATCTCAATATCAGGTGTGTAATTTTGCATTCAAAGCGTAAAGCTGCAAATGGGCGTCACGAAAAATATACTAAATCTTTAGATCTAATAGTTTCCGCCAGTGTAAAGAACAAGACCGTAACAGTACTATACGCATATTCTTAACACTATTGCGGGGTCACGTTATGACTGGGGCAACCTGGAGCACGTTTTGTTCCTATTGCAATAGTGGGTAACGTTTTGTCGCACGTTGATACAATGTCAAATTCAAAAAATTTGAATTGTCTGCCATCCTGGTGTGACAATAATCGGAATAAAGTCCGGTAATATCGATAACATGTTTGAAAATGTCTGCAAGTCTGAGCCTAAAAGTTTTGAAAGCCACCTACCCTCGGCTACTTTAAGGCTTATGATGATAAGTTTAGCAAGTTCAGATAGCAGAAGATCTAGGCCCGTGACTGGGGTAGGACCATCCGAAAGTCATCGCACGTGAGGTGTCGCGTATCCTCAGACATATGCAATCACCACTTTATACGCTAAAATACCAGCGTGAGTGATTATCAAGGGCGATGGGCTCAAGCCCACGTTACGATGACTAGCAGAAACCGCAGGGTAAAACAAAGCACCCTAAACGTAAGCGCTGCGTTAAACAGTCCGACACATAACAAGCTGCTGCGATACGTACGGACTGCATCGCTGCCACAACGACGTTCTAACATAATTACTAATGGTTTATTATTTTTTAAATGCAGTAGGTTCACATGCTGGTGAACCTATTAGACTAAGTATAAATAATAAAATTTATTAAGCTATCAAATAAACGAAAAAACTATTGAAACAAACAAAACAGTTATTAAACCGAGCGCAATGCTATATCCGGAAGGCAACAATTTGTGAAAAATTTGACAACTGCGCTGCTACACGTAAGGTTTGCGCGCTTTTATACCCAAAAGTTTTGGCGAATCATAAGCTTAATGTTCATAATAAGATTTGAAATTTGCATAAATTTCGAAAACCTTTGGAAAAGAAAGGAAATGGTGCAAAAGAGAATCTAGTTCGAGTAACTGGCCCAAAAAGTTACGTTTCAGCATAAATGCAAAGAAAGAAAAAAGAAAGGGAAACCAAGAGATCCGAAAACCAGAAAGAAAAACAATGAAGCAACCAGCTAGGTTGCTGAAAAAGAAAAACACATACAGCTGTGTTTGTTTAAGGTGAATCAAGCCGGAGGAGTGACCGCGGGAAATTTAAAACAGATTAGAACGGGGTTCCATAATTCCTTGGTGCCCCAAAGAAATACGTTCGGTTCAACTACGATACATATGCTTGGAGGTCAAGAAAATGCAGGATCGTATGTTTGTGACCCTGAAATGTCTGCATCCACAACAGATAATGTAAGAGCGGTTAAGTATCGCTTTTTGGTCTGTTTTTGGCAACAGTCGGGAGAGTTAAAAGGCGCAATCACTCTTTTGCAGCAATGTTGTGGTAAACTAGCCTGAATGTTCTGTAGAAAATCATATGATACTAAAATTTGAAGGTTGAATTATTTGTGCTTGGGAATATATTTAAGCAAAATTTCCGTCAGAAACAGAAACATAGAAGTTTATTCAGCATTCGAAATCACTTAAAGCTACACTATCTGACTTTTTATTATATTATTAGAGCACACTAATGACATTGTCCTGCATAATATCATGTTATATTCAGTACGATTTTAGAATTGTTGACGTCGAATCAACATAGACAAAACGTATTCCGGCCTGCCCCAGTTATAACGAGAACTCGGCATACGCGTAAGCCTAAGCAAAAACTATATCTAAAGCTTTAGCTTTCTCTACAATGGCGCTCCCGCATAAAGCTTTCCGCCCCTAATCTTTACACTGGCCAAAGCTTTTCAACAATTAATGTTGCGCGTTTTGAGTTTGATGTTTTCACATTAACAACCGATACCTTTTTTCAGCTGGTATACGTTTCCTACGATGTGGTCGAACCCTCGTTTTAATATTTTAAGAACATGGGTGAGTTCTAGGAAAATATGAAAATATCTGTTTTCAACAGTCGGAAACAGGCAAATTAGTAGTGGTTCTACAGTGCATTGCAAAACCTTAGACAGATCTATCGTTTATCGTCTATTTACTGTTAATATTAAATGTTTATCAGCTTCATTTCTCGCAGTACGGGACAACTTTTTGAATTGAGTCAAATAGCAAGCAGATACAGAGATTAAAGTGACTGATATTTAGCGAATCCAAAGCATTTCTTGGGGACTATTCGTCTCGTCAATTATTACTCTGGTACGCCATGTCATTGATATTACAGAACCGGTGCCGTGGCTACGACATAATACTAGGCTCATTTACAAGCTACGTTGGAACCCAAACCTGCACGATAAGCAAATAATAATTGTAAAAATACTTATAAAGATAACATAATTTCGTCCAAAGCAAGAACACTTGAAGTTAAGTTTTAAATTCGAAATACCAGAAAAACCTATGTGATACCGCAGCGGATACTGATACGTGGTTCATGTTTAAAAAGCGCACTTGCATAAATGTACATCATTAGCTTCAAAAAGCAATATTTTAGAAAAATTTAAGCCGCTTATAACTTTTGTTTTAACCTCCATACACAGTTTTTGGTTATACGACCGGATGTAAAGTGTAAAATTGCATCTGCTGATGTGTTCTAGTTGTTAAATAAACGCTTTGGTGTAAATTTTTTCTACAGTAATGCTACTTTGGAAGCGAATTATAAAAAATACTAAGCTAAAACTTTCAAATTTCGAACGGCGTAAAAGCTGTCGTTGCACAGAACTAGAACAACGGACGAACGCTTCGTTTTTACTGGTACTGAGCGCTCGAAAAGCATACAAGTTTGAAACCCATCTGAATTTGCGGAATCCTGTTCAATTTTACTACTTGGTTCAAAAACAAATTCTGCTTTGAAGTTAAACTTTACCTAAAAGTGTATCTGTTATGAACAAAAACATATCTGATATAAAACAAACTGGCAAGTTTTTCGTTGATGTATACACAGGTATAACGCTTGTTTTGCGTCTGTTACGAATCGCGCCAGATTAGCATCATCGCAAAGTTACGACTTTCAAACATTCTACAATGCGACAAATAGCAGCATATATAGATGAAGCAAAAAATATCAGTTCCTAAAATTGCATAAACATCAAAGATCTGGTATCTGTTCGAAGCGCGGAGCTATGGATCGACGTAACAGCTTTTACAAACTTTATCGCATTTATTTTGAAATTTGTTCCATTGAACTGTCAAAGTATGATTACATTTATGAACAATCAGCGATAACAACGCTCGTTTATATCACTCTGAATACTGGTTGTTTTGAACAACTGAACGCGTACAAAACATTTTTGAGTCCAAATTTTTTTTTACCTTTCGTTGGGATTTTGTTGTCAGCTCAGTTGCTTTACCGATAAATTGTGAACTCGATATTTTCAGCGCCGAAACAATTGACTAAAATATTATTATTATACAATAGAATTGGCAAATCGTTAACGATGGTTAAGGGAGTGGTTTCTGGTATAAATAAATAAATATAAATTAAGGATCTGTCGCTGTCGTCTTCTCCGCTACAGTAGGTACTTGAGCGTGTAAATACGTCGTGATTTCCTGGACCTTTCAAAATCACCAACTCTGCGCGTTGAGTCCGCTTTTCAATGACGCTACTTTGCTCTGGTTTAGTAATGCAGTCGTGTTCCCCTTTTATTCCCTCCAAACACTGCAAGTTAAAACAAGTCGAGTAAAGCACAGGTACCAATACAAGTAATATGCTTAGTTGCTGACCTTGTTCCTTGCCGCACGTCAAATACGATATCCTATAATGTTATTCCACTAGGTCAATAACTCACACCGTAAAATATACAAATGTACGCAACGTGACGCAACCCCACAATTCCGTGAAATTCCCCACGTTACCGTATAAAACACCACAAATCCCCAGAAAACCAGCCAAAACTAGACCCTCGAGAATTAACTATCCCCAGAAAACTCCAAATAACTCTCCAAGAACCCAGTTACAACATTCCCCAGTTACTTGATTTCCCCATTTCCCCCGGTATGCCCGTAGGCTCCGCGCTATGCGCTCCATGCTCCAACAAACCTGAACTGCAGCTTCACCGTATGCTCACATTGAGCTACCGTGACTTAAATCAGTTGACACTTAACTTAATTTCACTCATAATCCAATACACTGCACTAACTCCAATAAATTGCCAAAAACCGCTTAGTTTGGTTGTTTTTAGTTTAGTTTTTTTTTTTTTTTTGTGTTGTATTTTTTTTGTTTGTTTGTTGTTTGTTTGTTTTGATTGTTATGTGTTTTTAAGTTTATTTTGTGGTGGTGTTGGGTGGGTGGAGTTGTGGGGTGGTGTTTGTGGTTGCGTGGTGTTGTGGGGTTTGTGGTCTTGGTTTTGTTTTGGTTGGTGTCGGTTATTTGTTTGTTGTGTATTGAGGATGATTTTGTTAGTATATGAGATGTGATGTTTATTATTTTTTAATTATATTTTATTTGTTTTTTTTTTCTAATTTAATATTTTTTTTAATTTAAATTTACTTTTATTATTTATTTTACTTGCGCTTTTATTTTCGCCTGCTCTTTAGCGTTATACGTTAAAAGTTGATATTTTCTTTACATTTCTATTTCTCTTATATCTTCTTTGTCACCTATTTTTTCTGTATTGAATGTTAAAATTCCTTTGAATTCGTTTAGTAACCTTGTGTTTTTATTTGTTTTGCCTTGTGTTGTGGCTTTTGGGTGTGGGTTAGAAGTTTTTTTGGCTTCGGCGCAGCGAAGAGGTTAATTTGTATTTATGCTTCTTTTTTTTATTTGTTTGTTTCCTATACTTCCTCTTCTTTCCCTTTCTTACAAATGTAAATTCTTTTATATTTTTTTTTTCCTCTTTACTCCTCTGATTTCGTTTTTGGTTGTCTGTCGCTTCTTTTTTTTTTTTTTCTTTCTCCTCCCCTTTCTTCCGGGGGTCGGTCCTTCCCTGTGGTGTGTTTTTTTTTTTTGATTTTTTTTTTTTTTTTTTTATTTTTTCTCTGCGTCTTTTTTTTTGTGGTATTATTTTTATTTCTGTGGTTTGTTGTTCTTTTCTCTGATTTTTTCAATTATTTTTCTTCTTGAGCGTTTTTCAAACCGTACTTGGTGCGTCATTTTCCCCGCGGGCACACGATAAAATGGATGACGCATTAAATCTGAAAACCGCTAAGAACAAAAAACACAACAATTTCAACATTGCCAGGTACTAGAATGATTTTGGGGCTGGCCACCCCACCCCCCATTGTTGGTAAATTTGCATACCTACCGGTTTGTCATCATGACATGTGCGCGTATATTGTGGTTGTTGTTGTGAGTGTTATTCCATATAGAAACCGGCTTTGGTGAGTGTCCGAGACTTCCAAAACCACTCAAAAATCTGCAAATCAAATAAACATGGAGGCTGTGCTAGCCAACCTCCAAAATCATTCTATCGTTATGAAACTATGAATTGTGGTGTTTTGCAATTTAGCAAGTTGATTGATTGGCGTTATTCGGTAGCTCTATGTGAACATACGGTGATCCTGTGTTAAGAAGTTTTGGCAATCTAAGCGCATAGAGCGCGGAACCTACAGTCAGTACCAGGGGATTTCGGGGAAAGCGGGGATGTTGTAACGGGGTCTTGGGAGTTTTTGGATTTTTTCTGGGGTTTGGTCAAGGCTAGCTTTTGCTGGTTTTCTGGTGATAACTGGAGGGTGGAAGTTTCACGGAGTTTGGGGTTTGATTGTCACTTGGTAGTTTACATTGATTTTATACGGTGTGAGCTAGTGACTTAGTGTATTGCTAGTTTAAGGTATCGTAGTGGACGTGCGGAAGCACCTTTGATTATATATGAACGCAATAATTTACCATTTTAGATTTTACGCGTGGCGTTTCGGCGAAAGTTTGAAGCCAAAAGTCAACGGATAATTGTTTTGGCACCGCGACTGTGAAATGGCCTGTGTCATTTTGAGAGATCGACCAGCAACACGGCTGTAGCTTGTACAAGAAATGCTACACAAGTAACATTTTCTACAGAAACTGTGTATTAGTCAAGAGGTAACAGGATATTCGTTTCCGTTATTTCTACTATCCGTTTACATCCTTTTATATTTGTTTAATGTTGCATCAATGAGCAACAACTGCGCATCAAAAATTTAAATATGCGGGGGTTTTCATGAAGCCACAGGTTAAAATGTAAAATATTGTTTCAATATCGCGACACACTCTTTCATCATTGCATAACATCCGTTGTGAAACAGATTTTGCTGGTGTATATCAACACAAGCTTTAAGCAAGGATTGGAGTCTCAGCCACTCGGATGTGAATTGTTTGCCATTACCACTCGCTATTGGAGCTTGACACCTAAGCCAAAGCGTGCGCTCGTGCCTTGTGAAGATTTCGTACTGTGCATATGCGTAAAAATTGTTAAACACTGCGTTAAAATGTTTGTTTCGCACACAAAGTTTGTGTTGGGTTGCTCATAGTGTGCTCTATTTAAATGGATTAAACAGTTCAGGCGCACATAATTAAGTTGAAGATAATTGTACTGCTAAAATTGTCGATTCAATGCTGAGGAATATAATTTTCCTGCAAATCGTTTGAAATTGTTTAAGTTAAGCTGGCTATAGCGAATACCAGAAGTAGGTGAATAAAAGTATAAGCTATACGTTATTTAAGTGGAATCTAATCAAAAATTCACGAATTTGGTTTTTAAAGTCGGAATGTTTATTCAGATGCATCACTGAATATCCATCAAATTTATAAATGTCAAGTTATAAATATCAAATACGAAACTACGCAAAAATGGAAAAAATTTCCCAAATCAACAATAGGCAAATCTTTTTTGGATAACTGTACCCATTGTTGCTTATATTTGACATTTTAAGATTGAAAATATCTTAGAATGTCAAATATATTTCAATAAGAATTATATTTAACCAAAATTGTTCTGTTTTATATAATTCTTATTGAAATATATTTGACATTTTAAGATTGAAAATATCTTAGAATGTCAAATATATTTCAATAAGAATTATATAAAACAGAACAATTTTGGTTAAATAATTCTGTATCCAATTTTTAGTTTAGCTGTGTTGCTTGAAAAATGTTGGCACTCTTCATTTTGGCGTTAGGTTTAAGCTCTTCGTTTGCTGTCGGTACGTTACAGTTAACTTTGTAACGCGATTCATTAGGTTAAGAATCGTAGTTAAAACCACTGCGCGTTTCAAGTGTTGTTAAGCGAAGAAATTAAAAGTTCTGAAATTCCGCGCGTGATTTATTTAAAGTCATTTAGGTGTAATCGTGGTATGCTATACTTTATTCTGGCTAAGGATTGACAACTACGCTCAGTTAACATCGTATAACATCGTGAAACATTTTTCAAGTGCATATTTTACTGCCTATCTACTTCCCAGAAGCTTGTGGTTGCGAACTTGACATAATCTGCAGAAACATCTGTAGCTGGTGGCTGTAGTGTTTTAGTTCCCCATTTGCATACTGATATATATATATATATATATATAAATATATATACAGAAATAAACCGCTATGTTTTAAATGGTTGCGAGTGAAAATTCTAAACGTGAATACGTTAGATTTTATGTTTAAATTAGTAGGTTTCAATTTACGGTTTATTATGTGGATTCAAGCATATACAGTGCCAGTCTAGAAAACAATTGATCAATTTTTGGCCGGGTGTCGAGAATTGAAAAATCATCTACAGAACATTGGCTTAAAAATTTTGTGCAGTATTTTGAAACTGCTGAGCCCAGCTTGGAGGAGTGTGGTGTGGTTACGTTGTGCTTTTAGTCAGACATTTGGTGAATATGAGATGAGAGAAAATATGGCAGTTTTAAAACCGTAAATTTGGTTGGTATCTAATTTTTGCTGCTGGTTCCGGCGATTGTTAAGTCTTGGCTTTTATCTGAGGTATGCGACCAGGCATGATTAGTAGTCGACGTTGAGCTAAGATTTGGTAAACTTTGGTTCCAACTGATGTCAGATTCGAATTGTAATCTAAATTTATATTGCAATGGTTCTTGGAATTAAACTGTAACTAACTGGCTACTGGAATTGATTTTAATAAAACAATTTAGCGATTGCCGTGGTGGTGAATTAGAATTAATTGGTTTGTTGAAAACAATTGACCAAAGCCTTAATGATAAATTTTTCAGGTATCATTTGTTTTCAGTAGGTTGGCTAAAAGTTTCTATTTATTTTTAATGAAATTATCATCGAACGTTAGTGTGAAACTCCTCGAAAGTAAACGATATTCAACGAGGTTATTTGTGCAACCTACAGGCAAATGAGTGTTAAAATTCAATGTACGGTTGTCATAGGACGGTTTCTATAAATTTCAGTGCTAATGTGCCCGGTGGTTGTATTCTTAACAATATTTAAAACTAGAAACGCTAATTTATTGTTTCTTTTTCAATGGTAAAATCATTTTTAGGTGTTGCGAACTTAGAATCCATTGAAAAAGAAACTAACAACAAATTGGCGTTTCTAGATTTAACTGTCAGGGATACAACCTCAGGCCACATTAGCACTGACATTTACAAAAAAACCGTCCTAAAACTAAATATTTACCTGCAAAGATTATCAATACGGTTTTTGTCAATTTCTGCAACAAACCATACAATTGTAATGTTACAGTTTATTCCAAGAGCCATTACAGTATAAATTTAAACCACAATTTGAACCCGGGCATCAATTTGAACCAAATTTTTCCAAAATTTAGCTCACCGTCGACTGCTAATCATGCCTCGTCGCAAAGCTCAGACCGAAGCCAAGACTGAACAACCGCCGTAACTAGAAGTAAAAATCAGGTACCTTGAAATTGAAAACTACCATATTTTGGCCCACATTCAGACCGTATAAAGTCTATCGGCTCCTAAAAACTCAGTTTGATAAATATGTTACAAAAATTAAAATAGGTTTCAGAACCCAGAAACGAATTGCGTAGTTTTTCAATTGTATAGACATAACCCCCACGTTTTTGCACTCTAATATGGTTTATCAGTATACTTGCCCAGGTTGTCTATCGGGCTACGTTGGCTCATATAACTGCCAACAATGCAGGCGTATTTGTGAGCATAAGCACATCTTTGACCGGACCCCATAACCTAACCCCACCACCTTCAGGCTGGTCTTAACAGTTTCAGACCACTGCGTAAAGTTTAATCACCAATTTTCTGTAGATGGTTTTTCATTTCTCGACACCTGACCAAAACGAATCAATTGGTTTCTAACCTGGCATTGCATATACTTGAATCTGCCATAATCGGTAACTTGGAAGCGAATTCAGACACAATATATATTCAGGTTTAGAATTTTTACTTCAACATATATATGTATTTATATATAAACTTATATATGCAAATTTGAGCAGAAACTAAAATTGTTTCCAATTATAAACACAGTTCATACTAACCAATGTCTTTAACAGATCGAGAATTTAAGAAAAAGAAAAAGTAGAAACAAAATGTGATTTAAGAAATTTATTTTTTTCAATATTTAAAATTTTTTCAGGCCCAGCAGGGAAGCTTGCTCCTGAAGCTGGTAAGCATCGGATAACATTCCGAAGTGACTTAGTTTAAAAATCTGAATTTTTTAGTGCTAATAAAGTCTAACAGATAGCGGTAAACCTGAAATCCACCAATATTGTTAGCACTTTATATATATTTGTGGCATATATATCAAAATTTTATAAGGGATTAAAGTAGATTATGTGCGCAACGTTTTAAAACCATTCTTGCTTTTCACAACTTCGCAATGATTTCTCTAAACATACAGTTTTGTTTTGATATCGTTTAAATTCTTGATTATATTTTGTGTTCAACGAAGCCAAATTTGAATTTTTTAAAACGCCACTCGATGAAACAAATCTGAATACCGAAATTAAATTATCTATTTTCAGGAGATGGATCTGAAGGATTCGTTGAAGGTGACATGAAAATAAAAGATCTTGAATCTGTAATTGTTTTATTTTTATACCAATTGGTCGTATTCTAAAATATTCAGACTGTTAATTCCTGTGAGTTGATTTTGACTCAGAATTAGTTGAATCCACTCAGAAGCCTCAGCTCTGAATTAGGTCATTCAGAAATTAAAACTTTGAATTACTTGAACTCATTCTGAGTTAATTAATCAACTCACCCAGAACTATATCAGCTTAGAGCGAGTTGATAATTACTCTTATTAACTCAGAAAAGAACCAGAATCACTATTTCGCTCTTTGAGTTGATCAATCAAGCCATCAGAATTTTCAATGCAGTGTTACGAAATAGAACAAAACATAACAGACTAATAACGAATCCAAAATCTCTCAATGATGCTAGTCTTAAAAGTTATATTCTCAAATGTGTACAGTGTAAATTCCAATGAATTAATCAATTCATCTAGCGAGTTGGTTCTTTCTGAAATAATATTAGTAAACATCAACTCACTCTGAGTTCAGCTGATTCTCACTTTGAGTTGAGTTGACTCTGTACAAGTTGATTAATTAACGCAGAATGAGTTGGATCAACTCAAATTTCTGAGCTTGTAATTGCATCTATCACCAGTAAGCGATACGTTTTTGAACTGCTGAGCACACGCAGTTTGTTGGCGTCTCAAACTTGACGCAGTAAAGATTTATAATCAAATGATGGCAGGTTCAACATATATTTGAAGATACTTGCAAAGACTGGCCAATGTAAAGAACAAGGATGGAACAGTATTATAAGCATATTCCTAAGTTTAAGCCTAAGCCTAAGCCTAAGCCTAGGCATAAGAATGAGCATATTCATAAGCGTAAGCCTAAGCCTACCCAAAGCGAAAAAATTAGTCTAAAGCTTAAGCTTGCTCTTTTAACGTTCACTTCAATAAAATGACAAAGACTATTAATTTAGATAAGTTTGGCTCTTGTACACTACCTCCTGCATGCTGTGCGCTCGATGTTTTTATGTTTAGAAAAAATACCCAGGGTTAGGCTTCGTATCAGGATTACGTAAATGCTTAGCCTCAGGCTAATATTTAGAAAAAGTCTTATTAAGGTCTAAACCATTGCAATTAGCCTTAAGCTAATTCTAATCCTGACTCTAAGCCTAAGCCTTACCCTTAAATGTAGGGACGTGTTGAAGAAACCCTAATTTCAGTCCGACCGCAACATGATCAACGGCGACCGGTATCGATGGCCACGTGGCAGCAGCGGATTTGTTGAAGTTCCATACGAATTTGCACGAACGTTACGTAAGTATTGTTGATGCATTTATTTGTGAGTATGTAGCACCAATTACCAGTTGGTGATAGGTCTAGTAGCTTTCGGGCGAGCAATTGTGGACGTTGATAGGAATTTGGCGCATTTTTTTGCATATCATTTGTTCTACTTTTGCGGCAATTTTCAATATCCGCAATTGGATCCGTTTATCAGCATGAAAACCAAATGCTAACTAGTGATAGATGCTATACGCATTTGAGAATACCGTCGGAGGTTCCAAATTTTACGCGTTTTTAACAATTTAGTTGACCAACTTCTATAAGAATTAGATTAGCATATGCCACCATCATTTGTTTGAAAACCTAATTGTAACTGGCGATAGTTATACAAAAAATTCACGGTTAATACAGAGTTACACATAAAATAACTTAAATCTTTTTCCAAAAAAAAACAAAATTTTTTCGAAATTAAAATTTTGAATATTATTTTTGTTGAAGTATACATTCAAACAGCTCTTTTTTTAATATTTTAGCATACGAAGCACGGGAAATTGTCAAACAAGTAATCAAAGACTACGCACGGTGGACGTGTGTTAAATGGGTTGAGCACACGAACCAAGCTGATTACGTTAGCATTGGCAGCATTGGACAGTAAGACTCGTATTCTCAACTATGTGTAGCATCTATCACCAGCTTGTAATAAACCTCTCTACATGCGAAGTACGACCGTTTAAGATCACAAAATAGACCCGTGTTACTTTAAGGGGAGTCCAGGTTTCTGGTGGGTCTATGAAATAGTAGGTTTAGATTCTAGATTTTGTGGAATGCTGGTTCACATGTTTTTCAAAACCTGACATAAAAATACAATAGATGTTGCACAGATTTAGAAGACGCAAACGCATTATACTGAATAACATTTGGTAGAGATTAAAAAAAATTGCTTGTTGATGAGGTTATAGACACTGACCGAACAGTGGTTCTGGCTGCGCCTTGACATTCAGTATGCAATGGAAAATTAGCGTCTTTGCAATAGTTGAACATCATTAGCCGTAGCGAGAGTTTTTCAAAACGGGTATTACGTCTTAAAAAATTTTGGAGGCAAAATTCCCCGACGATAAAAGCTGAAAAAATGTTTAATAACTCTTTGAGAAAAATCCCAAATAGAAGATCGAACCCTGAACCTACCAATCAATATTTTGGTTGTTTGTATTGCATAATGTAACATTTGTGGCTGTTGGGCACTTGCCGACATTTCAGCGACGCTTTAGGCTTAGGCTTAGGAAAAATTTACATGTGCAGGTACTAAAAATGGGGGTTTTGTGCAGCCGATTCTACATGAAGAGGTGGAGGGAATGCTAGTGCACCACCATTTTCGACGGGTAGACGTTGAGAGTGGAACCGTTTCCGATATTTTCAAATAGTGAAAGCTTTGCTTCTGTCTACAAGTTCTTTCGAACGTTTTAGACCCTTATCTCTCTCTGAAAATTTATTTTATCATCACTATTCTCAAGTCACACCTTATATTAAAAATAGATTTTTTCAATTTTGAGCCATTTTGACCCTTTCAAATGATTTAGACCATTATCTCGGCTCACAAACCTGTCTTATGACCGCTATACGAATGCCCAAATGACCGCTATAAAGCAAAAAAGAAGTATGAAAAGAATATTTGCGAAACTTTCACATCGGAGTTCAGTGGACTATAGAAATTGACAACATTTCGAAGTTCTGAAAGCCAATTAAAAGCCGTTATGGTGGATTAACTTCTTTTTATACTTTCTACACTTTCTACAACCACTGAGTTGGCTTAGGTTTGTCTTCATGTGAACTTACGTATCTTGCATGACTGCATGAACTGCGGTTGCTTGCACAGCCATTAGGCGCGGCTCTTTCGGCGACCGTGTAGCCTGTCACTATTACAGTGCTGGCTTGCAGAAAATCCCCCGTGGACCATTACAAAACTTCTAGTATTTTTATATAGCGTTTATGACCCCTTCTCTACATCCTCAGAGAGGAGAAAGGTTCCGTACTAACATTCGATCTATCTTCATATGAAGGCAGACGGCGCTAAACCTTCATTTTTCACTAGCTACTTGTGAAAAAGCCTTTGCCAAATATGTTGTTTTAAACTTTTGCTTATGTCTTTGACTAAGAAAACGTCTAAGCCTTAATCTTAAATGTAAGAAAAATGTAAACAAAGCCACATTTTATTTGTTGTTTAAACAGAAAATACTTAGTAATCTTCGAGTTATTAATAAATTGCGCTGAAAAGTTGCCCAGCAAAACCAATTTAGTAGCGCGGCAGCCCACCCAAGACCGAGGGGGGACAAACAATCTAACGACTGAAGCCAGCGAGAAGCCAAACACAATTTCGACATTAAAAATGTTAATGCAAACCTTTGTGTTTGAAGATGTGAGAATAGGAACGCCCTCCCCTTTGTTTCCTTTTCTCTTCCTGTTCCCTTAAGCCCCTTTTATTACATTTGCAGCTGTTGGTCAATGGTTGGTCGACAAGGAGGCAAACAAGATTTGTCACTCGGCCGTGGATGTTTTCAAAACAAGGGTACTCCAACACACGAATTAATGCATGCGCTTGGATTTCATCATGAACAAAGTCGACCCGATCGCGATCAATACATCGAAATTTTGGATCGAAACATTGCTTCAGGTAAAATTAATTTTCAAAATTTAAATTTACTATAATAGCAATAGCTGGGTTCCAGAGAGATGACTCAAGTTGAATTTTTGCGCGTTAAGCCAACATTTTTATAACCAGTTCAAGTTTGACAGAAATATTTAAACGCGGGTACTTTGAAAATTGTAACAATTGAAATGGTTCGTTTGGATATAAGCAGAAAAAAATTGATTTCAACGTAGGCTGACGTCTAAGCTCTTTTATTAAACACAAACCTTTTCTGACTCAAAACTAAAATTGACCGCTTGATGTTGTGTTTTAGTAACTCAGTGTAAAATTTATTGTTTAAAAGTAGGTCACTTTTGAATTTACAGCCAAAATTTTAATTTTCGCGCCAAAATTTGATTTTCACGCCAAAATTTAATTTTTTCACCAAAATTTGATTTTCCCGCCGAAATTTAATAAATTTTATTTCTCGCCAAAATTAAAATATTCCCGCTAAACTTTGATTTCCCTGAAAAAATATTTCGCACAAAAATTTTAAAAAATTTCAATTTCTTGCCAAAATGTAAATTTTCCCGACAACATTTGAATTTTTCGCCAAAATATAAATTTCCGCGTTAAAATATGAAAATTTAGAAAAATTTCAAACACCACAGTTCCTAACGATTATTTGAGATATTAACATAAAAATTAAAATAATGAACATATCGGCATATGAATTTAAGTAACATGAAATAAAACAAATCTGTATTGAGTTTGTGATGTTTTGTAATGATATTCACACTGACACCGTTCTCTTGTTATAATGAATGTCTGGTATTTCAGATATGAAAGATCAATTCAAAAAATGTACCGACTGCACAGTACCAAACTACAAATACGACATAAACAGGTATAATATGTCCAGTATATTGTTTTTAGGATGGTGGCTTGAAATTCCGTGGAAATCGATCATATCCAGCGGAAATCTTTTGATGGTTTAGACCCCTCGACACATAAAAATAAAATTTCTGTTGTTTTTACATTCTCATCAAATATTTACACTACAGCTCAATATTATAACAATTTCCGTAACAGAATCATTATATTTCGCATTCTATATTCCATACGCAAAGCACTTTGACAAATTTTCGCTGCTTCCAGACTCAGAGGTGTTCAGAAACGTACGCCACTTGACCACGGCCCGTTTTTCGCTGCAGTGGTTAATTTTCAATGTCTATAAAATGTTTCGTTCAGTATAAAACGGCAAATAACAATGCGTACAGTTGGAGAGATACATATATTTTAAGCCAAATGTGCCCAGTTGTCCTACTTTTTGTTCATTTTTCAAATATTGTAGATTTTTGACAGTGATTGTTATTTTGGTTTTAGCGTAATGCATTACGACGCATACTTTGGATCTTACGATGGACAACATGAAACGATGCGGCCACGAAACAGGTAAGCATCCGCCTTGCTAATAAATCCATCTATCATTCACGCTAACCCCATTTTGAGTCCCGATCAATAGGAGTCCGTATCGCTAATTAGAGTCCGTAAGCGGATAGAGTCCCTAAACCCTACTTAGAGTCCCAATTATGCCTAATTGTGGCACATAAATGACTCCTGTACCAAATAAAGTTGAGTTCGAAACTTAAAGCGTACTTAAGTTTTGAAAATAACAATCCAAAGTATAACCTTGCATTATCGCTCAAGCTTTTGATGCAACGCAAAAAACGTTTAATTCAACGGATAGTTGCAATACCGAATATGAATCAGTAACGAAGGACGGCGGAAGGCGGGTTAAAAACGAATAACAGTCCGCAACCGAATAACAACAGGGGGTACCCTTTGGAGACGCCAAATTAGTATCAGTCCCCCCTCTTTTTGCGGTCACTACAGTATAGAACGGGGTCTGAACAGTAGTTTAATACGCATTCCTAAACCATTGCAAGATTATAACTGAGCGATAACTAACCTTAAGCCTAAGCCTAAGCAAAATAAATCAATCGGAAGCATAAAGTTAACTCTATTGCAGTCAAGCGGAAAAGGGTTGGCTCTTGATCTATATATGTCTACTTTAGTTTACCGATTCATAATAAATAGATTTTTAAAAGTTGATTTTTAGTTGGAAGATCTCGTTGCTAATATTAATAATGTTTGGATTCTCATGTACGGTTGTAAAAACATATATTTTGTTGATTTAAACACATTTCAAACAGTCAACGAGCAGTTATATAAAAGACTTTTTGTTCCTTCAACCATAAAAATTGACTGAATCTTAAAATTTTCATTTTGAACGAGGATTTTAATCTGAAAAATAGACTTTTAATAAAAATCTGTTAAATATGAATTGGTTACAAAAGTAAATCAGTTTACCACAGTGTGGAATGATAGCTGTACTAAAACGCAAATCATTTTTGTTCTAACGTTTTACAGGCTACCAATTTATGACAAAAATATACTGCTTGCAGCAGAGTTTCAGAAAATAGAGCTTGGTCAAATTTTGCCGTGGTAAAAAATGGCGCTAGGCCATTTTGCGATGGGAAAATGGGGTTTGGTCAAATTTTATCGTGGGAAAAAATGGCGCTATGCCATTTTGCG
The DNA here is from genome assembly GCA_030248215.1 of Enoplolaimus lenunculus. Classification (NCBI taxonomy): domain Eukaryota; kingdom Metazoa; phylum Nematoda; class Enoplea; order Enoplida; family Thoracostomopsidae; genus Enoplolaimus; species Enoplolaimus lenunculus. The sequence goes on along the minus strand of JASANG010000724.1, from coordinate 143,822 downwards.
ATGGGAAAATGGGGTTTGGTCAAATTTTGCCGTGGGAAAAAATGGCGCTGGGCCATTTTGCGATGGGAAAATGGGGTTTGGTCAAATTTTGCCGTGGGAAAAATGTTGGGCTATATCACTGTTTCAGGTTAATCGCATATATTGCCTCATGTACCAAAGGTTTACAAATGGTTAAATTTTCAGCAATCAAGTCATCGGCCAACGCGGTGGCATGAACCTGATGGATATGAAAAAAATTGGCCAAATGTATAACTGCAACGGCCGCACGGTTGAATCAAACAGCGGGTACACTGTTCCTGCTGGTACGCTGCTTCAGTTTTAATATACTCTTGTTCATTTTTGCCCGCATTTAAAATTTAACGTTTCGGTCGGGCAATATCCAAGAGGGGGTCGGGGATGCTCAGCCCTCCCTGAAAATATTTTGGCTTTCCTATAAAATTTTCAACCTTGCTTGTGAAGTAAGCGAAAACCCTTGTAGGTCCCTCCTGAAAAACTTTTAGCCCTTCTCCTTGCAAGGTGTGTTGGCTACGAAAAATGTGGGGAAAGCATTGCAGCGTAAGCCTATGCCTGAGCGTAAAAATAAGCGCGTTTGTAAGCCGATTAACTCTAAGCCTAAGCCTAAGCCTAAGCAAAAATTAATCTACTGTTGTATACATGGGTCATTTGCAAAATACGCTTACATACATTGTCCCATGTAAAAATCAGGGCTGGGCGTTTTTTCTGTGGGACTGCAATAGATTAAGCTTAAACTTTAGCCTAATTTTTTTGCTTGGCTTAGGCATCGCTTAAGCTTAGGCTTAGGAATAAAATCACTTTAACGGTTAGGCTTATGTTAGGCTTAGGCTCACGAATAAGCTTATAATACTTTTTCGCCCCTGATCTTTACATTGACCCATACATTTTAGACGAAGTCTACGATATTTATACAAATTGTTACGATTTAACTCCGTGGTGTGAAGAACCATCCAGACGAGATATTGCTGAAAAGTGTAAAAAATCGTGTCTTGAAAAGAAAAATGGCGGTGGCAACAACAACAACAATAAAAACGGTATTCTGTTGTTGAACCTAACATTCAGGGTGCAACTGTAAGTGATTACCAGAAGAAGAGGTCAACGGATTTTGCCAGAGTCGGAGCCGGAGCCGAAGTCGAAGCAAAATTAGGCGCTTAATTGTTGAATTTGTTACTTTTACCAATAACACCCAATTTGTTGTCAAAAATGTTTTAAAAGTTCAATGTTGAAAATGTCGACAACATTTATATAAAAAATATAAAAAAATTTGTTACCGAATTGCAGAAACTTCCGGCGAAAATTATAGTGAAAATTGAGCCGGAGGCCGATTTTTTTACGGTGTCGCCAGAGACAGACATCTGGTTGTACCCTGTAAACTGTCTGAAAATGGCCTGAATGAAAATAGTGAACGTGCAGTATAAAAACAAGAGATTTTGTAGCATCGATTTTGAGTAATAATTTTTCCCTTAAACTACTGTTTGGAAAAATTTAAGGCTTTGCAGATGCGTAGTCACCTTTATATAGAAAATTTTTTACATAACTTATGGCGTTCACACACTCATACATAGGAAAAATATTCCCTGTATTTGAATTATTTATACTTAGTAATATATTTATGAAACTTTTCATTCGGAAACAGAAATGTAAACAGCCAATTCAGCATTCGAAATCGTTTATTGCTAAGTTATCAAGCTTTCTTACTGTTTTATTAGTGTTTAACAATCCCGGATCTCAACAAATAATGGTATACAAACAGCCATGTCACAGGATACTGCGGGACATAACATTTATGGAAATATCACGTGATATTCCGAAATTCTACCAAATAATGTAATTAAGCCGCCCGAATAGTTTAAAAAACAGTCAGATAATGTAGCTTTAAGTAATTTTGAATGCTGCATTATGCGGGGCTCACGTTTAAATGAGGCAACTCGGGTCATGTTTTGTAATACTCTACATATTGGGTAACATATCGTCTGCGATGTAACCCAATATGATATTCCAAAACAGTAGTCTGCTCAAATGATCATTTTAAAAATGTCCACTGAGTCATTTACATAACTAGGTTTGCGTATGGCAGAATATCATATAATACTAACAGACATGTGCCGTTATCATATGATATTACGAGACAATGTAAATAAATATTAATATTATGGCGGGTTTGGGGAAAATTCAAATTTTAGCGGAAAATTTTAATTTTGGCGGGAACATCCAAATTTTGGTGGATTGTCTTATGATACTTTTTAAATGACATAATTGGATGTCATATGATATACTTAAGCTTTATAGTAAAATATAATATGATAGTCCAAATCCGTCTTGCTGAATATCATACCATATATGCTGTTAACTTGGAATATCATATGATATTATATTCACCAATTTGTCTGATAGCGTCACGGGACATTCGAAAACCAGCATGTTGAGATAACTTGTGTGCCCCTTCTGTCCATATGATATGACGGTGACAAAATGTGACAAAACTTGACTCGACTGCCCCGGTTATAACGCGAATCCTGCATTAGCTTCTATGTTTCAGTTTCTGGTGTAGATTTCGCTTCCCTGTCTAACTACATTATAAGAAACTTTGTTTGATGAAAATTTTCTTTGCCGCTTCTGAAAATTATTGTGCTCCTTATATTAAATATTCACTATGCAGGCAAATGGAGCGCAGCGGCCTCTTCACATCTCGTCAGAAAACGAGTTTGCTTTTCGTGAAGTTGTTTTGACCTTGTTCTATTAGATTATGAAATCTCAGCGTGTCCCACGTAAACTTTTTCAACCAACTCCACTATGCTTTACAGCCCTAAAGTACTCTGAATTAAAATTTGTAGATAATAACAATGTAATTGTTTATTTTTTCAGTCGGCGAAAGATTGAATTACGATATTTGGAACAATTGTTCACAACTTAAACACCGTTGCGCACATCCGTTAAACAATTACAGTTACATCAAAAACTGTGGACGCACATGTGCCAGCGCTAATCCAGGTTAAACGTTTATTTTCTCGCTGAATCCATTTCAAAAATGAGTATTTCCTGTTCTCCTACGAAAGGCATGTACAATATACATACATACATGCATACATACATATAACATTGCGTATTTTGTATTTATTGCGCATGCAGTCCAGCGGCGGATAATGACCTAACTGGGGTTTAAAACATACTTCTCTGTTGAAAATTTTCAAAACACTTCCTCCGAAGCTGTCAAGGACACTGGTGTTGAGACAGCGGTCTCACTGACTTCTGCTATGATCTGCTTCTGACACAGCTTGCAGTTACTTCCTCATAGTAGGACTCTATGCGTGAAGGGGTTATTATTTTATCTGATTGATATTTTTGATTTTCAGGCGACTACTACGATGAATACAGCGATTGTTATTCCTTCAAACAAAAAGGATATTGCAGCCAGAAGGAATATGGTGATAAATTGTGCGGATACACTTGTCATGGGAATCGATATCGTTAAGTCGATTCCATGAAATAGGTCTACTAACTGTAGTGTATTTTGGTGAAATAAATGCGAATAGAACATTTCAATACTGTTTGAGTAATTTTAGCTCTTTCAATGATAAAATTCTTATTCTCCGCCAGTTTGAAAGCTTAAGAATAAAGCCAAAGCCTGAACCTAAATTATTGGCCCAAGCCTACGCCAATGCTTAGTCGTAATCCTAACCCGAAGCCTAAGTCTATTTCTTATTTTAGTTGTGTGCGAGAATTTTGGTGATGAAAGTAAAATACGTAATTGCGATCAATTTCACAAACACTGGAAGAACATGGAATTTCGTTGTAGGGTTAATCACAAAATGATTTCATATAACGTGCAGCACTGTAAGGTTAGCGCTATGCTTGTCGAACGGCGCCGTCCGTCTGCCGTACGGTGCCGTAAGTCACCGTGCGTTGCCGTCCGGCACCTTACGTATCATCGTGACGAATGGCGCCGTACGGGTAACGGACGGTAACGGACCGCTCCGTATAGGTTACAGCACGATGACGGACGGCACCGTACTTGTGACGGACGGCGCCATACGAGTGACGGACGGTGACGGACGGCGCCGTACGCCTGACGGGCGGCAATGGACGGCGTCGGACGTCATCAAAAGTATAACGCTACCCTTATGATTGGCTTTCCTGGTAGCCGATTGTACATTTTGAATATCCAAAGTTTTACTTTTATGTTCATTACTACCTCAGATACGGCTGTAATATTTATTACACGTAATTGTAACAAAGTTCACAATTCGTTGCCTGCTGTTAAGTCAATTTCACCTCATACTTTTACCAAAACTTAAACTGATTTTGTTTGTCGAGTTGCTTCAACTGAATAGAGTTTAAAAAGTGTTTTGGTATTTGTTAAACGCGTGACAAATGTAAAATTTGACGCGCGTTAACCCTACCTTACGACAGATTTTGTGGCAAGAGCACATTTTATAATGTGAACGGCGCAATATTATATATCGTGTTTATCCGGATAGGTACACCCTGGTAAATATGCATCATCCACTCTTGGTATAATCCCGTAGAGAATCAACGTATTTGAAATAAGGCACACTATTTTCTTCTGAATCAACACTGTAAATTTTGGTGAGTTGATTTTTACTCAGATTGAGTTGAATCGCTCAAATGAGTTTGAACTGTCAGTACTAAAAATTTTAAATTGAACTCACTCTGAGTTAATCAACTCACCCAGAATCAACTGAACTCACTGTGAGAATCAACTCAACTCAGCTTGACTTAATGTTTACTGCTATTAATTCAGAAATAACTAACTCGCTAGCTGAGTTGATTAATCAACTCATTGAAATTTACAGTGAACCGGACTTTGCGCAAAATTGTTAATACTCTGTATAAGTACTCCCAAACAAGTAGCCAGTCGAAAATAGGACGTTACGATACATTTCCGGAGCAGCACCTATTGCAGAAAACATACTGAAAAAGAGTTTTTTAACCCTTTCCAGCATACAGTATTCTACATTAAAAAAGCACGCACATTGCACAGTGTTTAACAAATATTTACGCAATAGTAAATGTTCAGAAGACGTCATGATAGTGGATCCATTTCAAATCCAAACTTGTTTCTCAGTCAACATTGAAAGTATTCATGCGAGAAAGGGTTAAAAACCAAAATCTGCCGATGTTCACAACGCTAGTTGGAACAGATTTCTACAAAGATTCTGAATTTATCAATTGAAATAATCAAGTAATTTCTAATGGTGTTCGCAACTTATAATTTTTTCGGCTCCAAACGCTGAAGCGCTCCAAGTATCTGAAACATAACAGTTATTTTCAGAGATCTGACCTACCGATCAAATGGTTGATAGACCACCTTGTTGGATTTTAGGTCATTCTATTAAATGAGAAGGCTTAGGCTTAGGCTTTAGGCTTAGGCTTAGTCTTAGGCTTAGGCTTAGGCTTAGGCTTAGTCTTAGTCTTAGGCTTAGGCTTAGGCTTAATTTTGGGCATATATATGCAATTATTTTTGTAAACAGTCAACAGTGGGCGGGTTAATTTCAAAATGCAAGGGCTGAATTAAGAGTCCGTCCAGCGGTGGCCAGACCTGCACGCGGCCCGCCGGTAAACGTTGGTCGGATCAGAAAAACTTTGACGCAGGTATACCCGCGGTCAAAAAAGCTTCAAAGCGTGAGTAAAAACTTGTGGTTCATTGCCCACGTAATAGAATTCGGGTAACAAACGACAAACAGCTGTGGTTTAACTATATTAGCTTGGAGTCGCGGATTTTTACTTATACACAAAATAACAGGTTATTTTTCGCTGTATCAAAGTACAACCGCAGGTCTGCAGTCAGGCAAAAAATCAGTTTCCGTACCCGGTAAAATTTTTGCTGGAGGTTTCGGCAATTTAAGTAGTGACATTTTACGTATATACATAAAAGTTGTGTAGTGCAATAGGTTTGTTTATAATATTCGAACAAATTTTGAAATTTGAATTGTAGAATTTGAAAAAGACATTAAAAGAGTAAGTTTTAACAACGACGCGTAAAATTTCTCAAAATTCACAATTTGTACATCATTTAAACTGTGACATTTTGTCTCACGGTGGCTTCCGGCTCCCTCATCGGTAAATTTGTTGATAATCGGCAACATTATTTTTTTTTCTCAGGTTTCACCATTCCAATTATACACTAATAAAGTTTGTTGTGAAGTATGTACACTAAGGTTAAGCGATTATGTATTACTAGACAATACACTAGATAGCTTAACAATCTTTTTCTCACTACAAAACCGGCCCATGTTACTTTAAGGGGCGTCCAGGTTTCTGGTGGGTCTATAAAATAGTGGGTTTAGATTCTAGATTACAATTTTTTGCTTAGGCTGTCATGCTTAGGCTTAGGCTTAGGAACACATTTTTGCAACGCTTAGGCTTAGACCTAGGAATATGCTTAATCTACTGTTACGCCCCTGAAAGTAACACTGGCCACAAAACCTAAGGGTGAGTAAAAGTGGGTCTCAGGTAAAGCAAATTTCCGCAGGCATCACAGCGAGAAAAATAAAATTTCCGTGGTAAAACGCGGGCCGGCTAAAGTAACCTTTACCCACTTACGCCTGTGGGTCTGCATATTTTTGAACACTGCTATAAATCTCGTTTAACTGCGTCAGTTCCGGCTTAAAAAACTGAACCCATGTTAATTTTAGCGATCTGGCCAGTAAATCTGAACCTAACCGCAAGTAAAACATAAACCTAGGCCTAAACCAAATTATAATCCTACACCTTCGAGCTAAAAGTCCTGCAGTCTTCCTGTCCTCCTGTGGCCAGTCCGCTTGGACCTCTGGGCACACATAATCATGCAGCCGTTTATACCTCATTCAACGCGTTGTTCATCGTTGACTCCCACCGTGACTGATTTTCCGATATTTCACGCCGAAATTCAGAAAACATATCTGCAGTCGCAGTACAGCAATTGGTTGCAGATGCAATTGCAATTTGTTGCGTAGACTCGGTGTTAGCTTCAAAAGCCTTTTGACCAATATCTTTGGTTGTTTCGGTATCAGGATATTGTAGTGAATCAATATTGCATTCTGAGTTAGCGGCCGTACGACAACATGAATCACGACATACCTGTAATTTATTTTTAAAGTATAGTTGAATTGCTGAGACATGACTTAAGGCTGTTTTTGATTTGAATTGTAATTTTACTTAACTTTTTAGGTTATTGTCTTATTGACAAGTACAAGTTTTGCTAACGTGCAGCTGCAACTTGCAGCTGTAAAATTTTGTAGGAGTTTTCGAACATTTTTGCAGCTGTAAGTTACAGTTGCACGTTCTCGCTAAAAAATTGAGCGTGTTTAATACAGATATTATAAGATATCTATAGCACTGATCGTAATGTTAAATCAAGTGTTCGAGTTCTCAAATATGTGTAACACCTAATTATCAGTTGGTAACAACTTAGCTGAGACTTGAAGATGTGAGCTTCAAAACACTTTTCGTTGCCGCAAGCCCGTAGCCAGCACAACTTGCTAAGTCTGCTGACAAATTTTCAAGAGGAGCATACAAGATCTTTAGACGACTTACAAGCAAGGTTTAAAATATTCTAGAGCGGAGCCCAAAATTTTTCCACAAGGGTTGAGCCCCCTGCTCCCCTAGCTACGGGCCCGCGCTCACGGGGTTCAGAACCCATTGCTGATAACAACAGGTGCTACATGCAGTTGAATATAACGGTCTGGACAGTAGCGTATCCAGAATTTCATTTCAGGAGGGACAACTTCTACCTTTTTGTCTCTCTTGAAATTTCGGGGGTGAATATGCCCCTTATTCCTTCCCTTGTACAAGCCTCTGGGATTAGCACTGAATTATCAAGGGTCACTAGCATCTACCACCAGTTAACGACACGATTTCAAACCGATATATACTACTAGCTTATCGCGTTGCACTCCACAGCATAAACTCGCCGATGACGTCATAGTATGGCTGGTTGTTGTCTGTAAGCCATAACTGTAGCCAGGCTTGCGTTTATTGCTTGCCAATGACCCGTTTTCACCACTAGGCAACAACATTTGTTCATGGCAACATTTACAGTATCTGCGTTCACAATAGTCCCGACGTATAACATTCAACTCAGGTTGAGCGACACAACAGTAATATGCTGCAATACGAGATTGAAATTCAGACGTTGACAGCGCTTGCTCGGAGCGATTTTTGACTTGAATACAAAGTCGCCGCAATTCTGACAACATTTCTAGTCGCGTTACTCGGACAGTTTCTAGGCTAAGTCTGCAAAAAAGCATGGCTTTCTATGATGAAGCATAAATTGCGGACAATATTCTCAAATCTGTGTGTAGCAACTTTTAAACGAGTCCCACAAATTTTGAACCAAACTGTACCTGGAGTTCTAAAATTGTGTAACCGTTTTTGTGATTTTTATCGATTTGGTTGCTTAGCTAGTGCAGATAGAAATTTTTAATGTTGAAACAGGTCAGATTTATGAGGCGGTCGAGAACACTAAATTTCAATGAGTTGATTAATCAATTCAGCTAGCGAGTTGGTTATTTCTGAATTAATATCAGTAAACATTAACTCACTCTGAGTTGAGTTGACTATGGGTGAGATGCTTAATTAACTCAGAATGAATGGAATCAGCTCAAAATTCTGAGTTCTGATAGTCCAAACTCAGACTGAGTGATTCAACTCATTCTGAGTTAAAATCAACTCACTGAAATTTACAGTGCAAGAGAATTCTGAAGTGTCTTTAAATTTTTCTGCCCGCCTTGCGGCGACGATGTATTTACACAAACGCCGCCAAACTTGAAGCGTATGAAACAGGAAACATATTGGATATACACTGCCCGAAAACCTTTTAATGCTGAGAAAAAATATCACCTTTTACACGGTTTGACGCCCATATTAACTGTAGCGGTGGTCTGCCTACTGATATTTTCCCTATCGGCCAGTGTGCGCAACCCCTATAATTAGCATGGTCCCGGCTTGTGATAAATCCACTGCCTTCTACTGGTCACAAAGAATTTCTCTCACTACACTCACTCATAAACTATATTCCAATGGAGTTTATACTTCCAAACTCATACGCCGGATACGCTTCTTTATGTCAAATATATAAAAAAACTGGCTATAAATTACCTTGTATTGAGCGATAATAATGGTAATAATTTTTCTAGCCGCCGTGTAGATTCGGTTTCAATTTGAGCAATTTCATGATAAGTTGAAGATAAGATCGATAATAGTTTGTTCATGGAGTTTTGGACCAACTGCAACACAAGTTTTCGAATGTTGAGGTTTAATGTTTCGTTTACGTTACGTTGCATTCGCGGTAGACAGCGTTTCCGCGGGATTGCAATAAAGTAAGCTTAAGCTTTAAACTATTTTTTGCTTAGGTTTAGGGCTTAGATATAGGTTTATCCTTTTGCTTAGTCTTATTAAGAATATGCTTATTCTACCGTTGCGGCCCTGTTCTTTCCATTGGCGAAGTTAACTCTTGGCTTGGTTAAAAGTCATGAACAGTATTCTTATAGTTGTGTATTGAAGTCTGCGAAATTGGCAGTGGTATGTAGTGTGTCATCTGATTTCTATATAGATACTGTAAAGACGTTTATACTGTTTCGCAGTGTGCTTATGAATAATCATTACGAATAAATTTTTTCTCCGGCTGTTCACACTTTCTGGGCATTAAAGGGTTAAGTTTTAAACTAAAGGCTTAGGCTTTAGGAATATGTTTATACTACTGTTACGGCCCTGTTTTTTACGTTGACCTAAATTTCTAACCTCATCGTTCGTTCGCTGGTTTTTAAGTTAGAACTCCTATCACCAACTGGTAATATATAAACACTACACTTATGAGAATATAGGCACAGATTTTAATCAACACTTATCGGCGAATATTAAAAGATTTAGCACGCCTAACAGTTACATTAACCTAGAAAGTATAGGCATTCGTTTAACAATAAAAGTTGCATGATCTATTGATTCGGCTAATGTATAGAACAGTGGCGGAACAGCAGTATAAGCATATTACTAAACCTAAGCCTAAGCCAAACGGTTTTTAAGAATGAGCTTATACCAAAACCTAATCCTATGCCTAAGCCTGCGCAAAAATAGTTTAAAGTTGAAACTTTACACTGTTCCACTGCCGCGGAATAACGTTCTGCCTCTGATCTTTATTTGGGTCGTTAATTCCGTATTTGAAATTTTTGAATTTGCAATTTTTACAGTTTTAAATAGCTCCGTTTTAAGAAAAACACGTTTCAAGCGTTGTTGGAATGTTTCACGAAGAACAAAAATTCTCGATCTATACATCGCTTCTTTAAGCATAAAGTCGATTATCATTTCTTAATAACCAAATCCACCATATTACGCGTACATCACGTAACTTTTGTGAGCTAAGGTCATGGACACTAAACCTTTTTTGACGACCTCCGTGTGTTGACTACCGAAATTTTTTCAGTTTCAGCGTCCATTTTTTCCAAAACAAAATACCTAGTGAACGCATGATATTGTGGAAGTTGCATAAAACATTCGTTGTTTGATATTTGATTAAGCTATTTATTTTTTGATTTATGCACTGCGTTATCATTGCAACTAAAATAGCTTACCGATTCTGCAAGCCGCTGTTCAATATCAGATCCGGCTAGGACAGATATATCGACAGAAGCCTAGAAACAAACATTCCGTCGTATTAAAAATAACATTCATGGAGAACTCTTAGCAGAAGTCATATGTCACACGCATGAGCGTACGCTAGAGTTTGAAAATCCGGATCACGTTCTTTACAAATTTCCGCCAGTGTATAGAACAGGATCGTAAACAAGGTTTTGTGTCCCTAATAAGCGAGTCGCTATTAACTTGATTAAGAACAGGTTGAATTTGCGTAAAATTTATTATATAATACCAGGGTTTCAACAGGAACTAAATTCTGCCGGAACAGGAACAGGAATTGAATTCTTATGCAGGAACTTCATCACCGAATTACTGTTCGGCTTTTTAGAAAACTTGCCAAAAGTGGCTTAAGGGAATTTCCAGCATCATTAAGTTTTGTGAAAACACATCAGGAACAATTTAGTAACAGAATTGAATTGGGTACAAAAACACTAATTTTGACATAAAAAATTTCTCAAAGACAAAGTTTCCAATATTTAAATGATTATGAATAATTTGCCACAATACCGTTAAAATTCCGGTTCCTGCATCTTTGAATGCAGGAACAGGAACAGGAACAGGAATCGAATTTTTGCAGGAATTCCGGCCGGAACACGAATTCCGGTTGAACCCAGTATAATACATACTAATAAACGTTGTGGCAATATTTGCAACTGAATATTAATGACTTTTAAAGACAAAAAGTAAGCAACTTCTCTTAGTTTCTATGACCTAAATGTACGAGCATACGTTGCATTTTATGTATCCCATAGAATTGAGGGGGCAGGCCAAAAACGCATCGCCGTGCAAATTTCGATTTATTGCACGCGCGTCATTTTATACTCTTGTCTAAGTATGCATCATCCACAATCTTAGAATTATTACACAAATTTAGTTTTTTAGTTAATTGTTCCGAAAAAGAAAACACACCTCAGGGTTTAATTTTTCAAAGTGATTAGCATCGTGTTGTTCCGCCATACACGAATCAATCATTGAAATATATGACATGCTATGCGAACGTTGTAAGTTATTGGAACACTCTACATCTGTTGTTTTATTCAAAATTAAGTGAGAATTTAACGTATTTAAGTTTGATAACGACGTCGATAGAGTCCGGTTAGCATCTGATTGGCCAATGCTCAAAAATGAATGATCTACAACGTGTATTGATTCGCTGGCCGGCGAAGAAAGTAGCTCCGTTTGATGGCGACATGAATTTGGACCCATCACAAGTTGCTTTGGTGTACGACTCAAATTATTAAGTGCCGCTGAGCTTGAATGACGAGATTTTGAGCGACAACCTGAGTTCAGTTGTCTGTTTATTGATTTACAGTGAACAGCATTAGGGATTTGGTGACAAATATTTGGTTTGTTGTCGTCAAAATATTGAGAAAAATTTGAACTTTGGCATGAATGAGGGGTTGAGGCTTGTCTGTTAAAAGAAATTGCAGTGTCAGTCGTAGGTGAACCAAAATTATTAGAAAACTCGGAACCACACATAACAATTGACACATCTGAATTATCCATGTGAAACCTTGGAATATAAGGTTTAGCGAAACCCGAGAACAAGTCATAGCTGTTATTTTCGGATATTCTTTTAGTTTTTGATTCAAAAGGACGCAATGAAGTATTACCAGGAATATTTACACTAATCAGGTTATCAGGTAGTTTAGTACTGGCTGGAGAAAGTCTGCCTGAATCAGCTTCTAGATAGTTTTGGTTTCGTACGTTGTTTGCCGTTGTTTCAACTTGTTTTCTGTCTGTTGAATGGTCAGTTGAATTGCTGTTAAAATTATGACCAATCAAATCACGCCTTAGCACAATTAATGACTCATGGCTGCTAGCTGATTGGTCAATTGAATTCTTGTCGAACATCGAACAAATCAAATCACGTTTAAACAGCTTCGACGATTCATCGCTGCATGCTGATTGGTCAGCTGAATCGGTGTCAGCAAACTGACAAATCAACTCACGCGACGTCACAAACTGTGCCGAATTTCTACTTCGCGCTGATTGGTCAGACGATGTGTTATCGTCTGCATGTTGACCAATAACAGAACGCGGTGAATACTTATCGCTCAATTCTAATTCAAAATGCCGCCTGCAGCTGGTGGACTTTAACGGCTTCAGTGGCCCAGAACAATGCGGCAACGATTGCCGTCGAGCGGCAGTTGAACGAAATAAATTACGTCGTTCAAATGCGCTCAACCGCCGCGCGCTAGGATATACCGGATTTTCTGAAATATTAGAAATTCGGGTTGAAAAACGCTGAGAAATTCCGTCGTCAGAAGAACTTTGGTGCTGATCGTGAGGTAAGTTGAGCTGTGATGAGCAAGAATGCAGCTCAGTTGAACTCGAGGACGAGGGCAAATGTGAGCACGACAGATCTGAGCGCTGTTCGGTGGTTGTTGAGCTGCCACCTGAAATTTTATACGAATTTTTTTAAATTGATGCAATGTATACGAAAAACGCTTAAAAGCTCTTAATTTGGGATTATTCTTCAGAATTCTTGTACCGAAACAAAGTAGTGAAGTTAAAATTTGTGAATGTTTTCATTTCATTCATTTCATGAGTATTTGAACAGATGTACACGAAAGGTTTCCATAAAAAGCTTTTGAGACCAAATCTTAATATTTCGGCCAAAAATGATCAGTTTCTGACTTGTCAAATCTCCGCATAAAAAGCCCAATTAACATGTGCAAGTTTTTACAGCAAGAACTTTAAGCTGCAATTTGTACGCGAAAATTTCTCACACCGAGAACTATAGTAGCTACCACTAGCACGTACAAGGATTTGCAACAAGCAGTTCCGCTGCAGCGTTAATTGGCAAGTTTTGTTCGAAATATCGTTCACAATGTTGCAATTGCGAGTAAATCACAGCTGCAACTTGCACGTACAAATTTTTGAAACCAGAACTTGCGCTGCAACTAACCCATTAACCGCGACTGGCAACAATTGTTGCCATCATATTTTAATGTCTGTATGAGACCCGATTATTCAAAATTAATGTTATGCTTTTTACATATGTAATGTTTAAACACGTTTCAGACGAAGCGTCCATAATTACCAGCATTAGCCTAATAGAAAGGTTGATATGTTGAAAAGATTGCGCGAAGCGACTGTGAACTTACAGCCGCTGTACCTAATAATCATGTAAGTACAGCCGCTGTACCTAATAATCATGTAAGCACAGCCGCTGTACCTAATAATCATGTAAGTACAGCCGCCGTACCGAATAATCATGTAAGTACAGCCGCTGTATCTAATAATCAAGTAAGTACAGCCGCTGTATCTAATAATCATGTAAGTACAGCCGCTGTACCGAATAATCATGTAAGTACAGCCGCTGTACCGAATAATCATGTAAGTACAGCCGCTGTACCTAATAATCATGTAAGTACAGCCGCCGTACTGAATAATCATGTAAGTACAGCCGCTGTACCTAATAATCATGTAAGTACAGCCGCCGTACTGAATAATCATGTAAGTACAGCCGCTGTATCTAATAATCATGTAAGTACAGCCGCTGTACCTAATAATCATGTAAGTACAGCCGCCGTACTGAATAATCATGTAAGTACAGCCGCTGTATCTAATAATCATGTAAGTACAGCCGCTGTACCTAATAATCATGTAAGTACAGCCGCTGTACCGAATAATCATGTAAGTACAGCCGCTGTACCGAATAATCATGTAAGTACAGCCGCTGTACCGAATAATCATGTAAGTACAGCCACTGTACCGAATAATCATGTAAGTACAGCCGCTGTACCTAATAATCATGTAAGTACAGCCGCTGTGCCGAATAATCATGTAAGTACAGCCGCTGTACCGAATAATCATGTAAGTACAGCCGATGTACCGAATAATCATGTAAGTACAGCCGCTGTGCCTAATAATCATGTAAGTACAGCCGCAGTGCCTAATAATCATGTAAGTACAGCCGCTGTACCGAATAATCATGTAAGTACAGCCGCTGTGCCTAATAATCATGTAAGTACAGCCGCTGTGCCTAATAATCATGTAAGTACAGCCGCTGTGCCTAATAATCATGTAAGCACAGCCGCTGTACCGAATAATCATGCAAGTACAGCCGCTGTACCGAATAATCATGTAAGTACAGCCGATGTACTTAATAATCATGTTTTGTATACTAAGCAGTAATCAATAAACTATATTATGTCCAAGGTGCAAGTTGCACCTGTAAAATGTTTCATTTGCAAATATTGCCGTACCGTAACTGACAAAACTTGCACATGTTAATAGGGCTTGATCCAGGCAATTTTAGGATTAGCGCGTTTCTTCTGGCTGCAAAACTGCAAATAACGTTCTAAATAATTACTTGTTTGTCGAGATAGGCTGTTCGACGTATCGCTCAGTGCATACAATTGTAAATATGGCGTCTGTTGCTCAATTTCGCCAAGTTGTGATATCGGCAAGCTCGGTTGCGGACTCTGAAATGAAATGATTCAATTTTAAATTGACAAATTTTTGTCATTATAAAATAGTTTATTAATTATGTGAAATTTTAAATTGTCACCGAAATACCTGGTAAAAACGCTAAAATTAACTACAGTCGCTTGAATAGTTATTCATTTTCGGCATCATTTTATCGTATTTCAGTGTTACAATTGCGGGATAACTTATGGTGGCGCTATGCTTGTCGTATAGTGTCGCTAGGGTTCAGGCGGCGTCAATACGCATCCAGTGCCGCATGTTGCCGTACCACACCAGGCGGCACCGAAACGTATTGAGATAGTGCCGCTTTACTTGTTGTACGGTATCGACACAGCAATTTGCGTTCGACACCGTACCACGACGGACGGTACCGGACGACGACGGACGGTACCGGACGACGACAGACGGTACCGGACGACGACAAACGGTACCGGACGACGACAGACGGTACCGGACGACGACGGACGGTACCGGACGACGACGAACGGTACCGGACGACGACGGACGGTACCGGACGACGACGAACGGTACCGGACGACAACGGATGACATTAAAATATTCTAAATGTATACAGTAAACCAAATAATCAATAAGATTACACTGCGCCACGCTCATTCTTTGCTATACAAAAAATGAAAAACAGTAGAAAAAATAGCTTTTTTGTGGCAAAAATTGTAAATTGAAAGTCTCAATAGAATTTAGTAATTTCGCATAATAAATAAACATAAAAACAAACAAAAACATTAAACTTACATTCTGACGCGAATTGTCAACACCGTCACAGAATCCGCTACTTTCTGACGAGGTAAAACTTTGCGCTGTTTGATTCACAGACTGTGTGTCTGCTTGAATGCTAATATCACGAACGTTGCTTGCAGTGTCTTTCTGAAATATTCAACTTTATCATTAAAACTATTTTACAAAATATTTTTCAAATACTTGAAATTTTGGCTCTTGGGCAGTTGGCACCCGCAGTTAGGCTTTAAGCTCACGCGCAGACTGTCGTTTCGGTAACGACTTACAGATAACCCTAAGCCAAAACCATTACCTAAACCTATACCTAACCGTAACGCTGAACGTAAACCTTAACCTTGAATAAAGGGAAAAGTGTACAAGAGCCGAGATTACTAGGCTCATACATCATTAATATCGGACGGTGCCGGACAAGAGCTTGATTGCTTAAAATTGTCAAAAAGTATAGCGCTATACTTAAGGAATATCAAATTTTATAGGCGACGTATTGCGGCATCCTAAAAAAGGCGATGCATTGCGGCAACCTAAAAAGGCAACGCATTGCGGCAACTTAAAAAAGTCGAACCATTGCGACAACCTAAAAAGACGACGCATTGCGGCCACTTAAAAAAGTCGACGCATTGCGGCAACTTAAAAAGGCGACGCATTGCGGCATCCTGAAACTGGTGACGCATTGCGCCATTGTAAAGGCGACGCATAGCGGCATCCGGCGGCGCATGCCGAATGTAACGCATTTAAACTTTTAGTTCTTCGAAACCATACATATGTATTACATGTCACACACCTCTGCTGTACATCAAATAAATGGAATAAGCTGACCAGAGATTATAATATTGAAAAAACGAATGTTACGTTCTTAAAAAATTAGAAGGGGGTTGATGCGTTATCAACTAAAAAATTGCTAAAACTCTTGGAGAATATTACAAATAGAGATTTGATCCAAAACCTCCTAGCTACGACCCTGTTTAACTACAGCCAAAACGTAACGTGCCAATATAAAAAATTTGTAGTAAAATTGCATACTCTTGTCTAACAATACATCATCGAGAACTAAATCTTACCAAATGAAATCCAGGCGGCATAACGTGTTTATTCAAGCCACGACGCGTAAATGATGCCTCCAAAGTTCCGTCATGTTCAAGTGAGTCTGTATCCGGATCCATTCGGGTATCAATTTCAAATGACACGTGCTTTTTTGAGGATTTGCCGTAAGACTGCTGCGGCGGTTCGAGTAGTGCTGAATCGGCTGACCTGAAAGCACAACAGTAGTACAGAGACACCTTCTTCCCTTATATCTTATCAACATTAGTGTGGGGGGCCAAGTAAACAAGTACATACAGAATATAAAGTCAAAAAATTATTATTTTCACCAGCGCTAAAATAGTGAAAATTTGCAATTAGTTTATCAGTACCAAATTCATTGTATCAAACGATTTTTGTTATATGTATGTAATTACAATTGAACTGTCAAGCATACGTATCTTGGGCATCTTTCCAGCATTATTTTGGTTGTAATGAGTTCTTTGTGTATAAACGAGACTTCTCTATGAAAACAAATGTGCCTGCAGATCTTTGTGCATTCGCCAACGTTTCCGCATTGCGCAAATCCGGCAGACTATTTAACCTTTACCTTGAAATACATGGACAGAAACAGACAGTATCAATAATTACAGAGTTCCGGCACTGGAATGACATTTGATAAGAATTTAAACTGAAATAATTTTGCCCGAATTTTAGCCGGAATTGAAGGCATTCGTTTGAAACATTTCTTTTAATGATGAGGGTAGCGATGACCGTAGGCGCACCCTTCTTTCCACATTTCCTCCCCGAGCCATATTTTGCAACAATATGGCTTACCGTTGTTTAATGCCAACCAGAGATTTATTCAGTTTCGTCCAACTTTTGTTGTCTGAGCTTTCCAATTTCACATCCATGCTAATTTCAGGATTCGTAGCCGGCGTTTTTCGACTCACAGCCGCCGTTTTCTGCGTAGATTTTTGAAGAAATTGTTGGTTTTTAAAATTTAAAATACTCGAATCATTTCTACGATCCATTGAAATAATCAAATTTGAATCTAAAATCAATGAAATCGAGGGTGGACAGCATTTTAGTAAACAGTCAGAAATATTTCAGGGGTGCAGTGCAGCATTTTGAACACAAATTGAACGGTGAAACTTTACTCTTAATATTGTGACGGGTCAATCATAATCGATATCACTCAAGTAAATTTAGTTTTATTTTTTGGAATTTTTCTTTTAGATCTAAAACGGTCGGTTATACCAGCTTCAGACAATGTCTTGTTAGCTCTTAATTGCAAATGCTTCTAAATTAAATTAACCGTTAAGCGGTTGTCAGTGTAAGCCTGTTAGCCTTGAAAAATGATTAAAATAACAGACAGCTTAAGCCTTTTCGAAAACTGAGAAACTGTTTCCTGATCTGAGAACGTTAGCTTTCGAGCGGACCTTGCAACAGCGATCATGCCAACATTAATTGGTAAAATAAACTTCAGCTTCTCACATAACACAATGCATTAGAGGGTATTTTCTGACAGTTCCCGTCAGAACCGTTATGTCCCTTACACACACACTTTGCCAGTCTGCGAAGTCTAGTTGGTGGTAAACTGATGTGTGGCCGTATTCATTTTGTTCCTGCAATGAAATTTTAGCTGGTTTCATTTCACACCATGACCCTATGAGTACTAAAAACAGCATGGGGCGACGAAAACTTTACTTGAACCGTATGTGTAATGTTCAGTGTTAGAACACATTAGAAAATTCGGCATGTGGCCCTCTTTACGTTACATATGTAATTACAAAAAAGGCTGCCAAGTGGCAAAAGGGATGTTAAGCTTGTACCTCGAGCGGATCCAAACCAACAGCCGCCAGTTGAGTTTGACAATGCTCGAGTCAACTGTAGTTGACGGCTCCATGCAGCTTCAGCGCTTTGTTCGGGGTTCGACACAATGCGACGTCGCGATGTGTCATGGTTGCCCCGTCCACGGTCAAATCGCGTCGACTCGCCGACTCGAATCTGAGCATCGGTACTCAATGTCGAATCGTACTGTGATAAGTCATTGCCTCGAGGTTGAGTAACTGATGAATCATCACCTCGACTCTGAGCATCAGTGCTCAATTTTGAGTCAATGGCACAAGACAACTCGCCGACCCGACACTGGGCCTCCAAATAACGGCCAGGGATCGCACTCAGCGGATGCGATAGGCCGAAACTACTAAATCCTAGTGCCGCTAGCGCTAGCTCGACATCCAATTCGTACGTTGTTAAATCGATGCTAAAAGCGATGTTGAGTGATGAACTTTTGAATTACTAGTTGTCGGGCGACAAATTCTCCTGATACCGTTTATGGCCCATGTATAGATCAGGGCCGAACAGTAGTATACGCATATTCCTAAGCCTAAGCCTAAGCCCCAGCCTAAGCCTAAGCCTAAGCCTAAGCGTATGGATGAGCCTATTCCTAACCTAAGACTAAGCCCAAGCCTAAGCAAAAAAATAAGTCTAAAGCTTAAACTGAGTCTATTATAGCCCCTCCGGAAAACGAACCGGACCTGTTCTATACATGGGCCCCATTTATTATCGGCAAGGCAAACGCCGTTCTGCTAAACGGGAGGCTACTTAATTTAAGGACCATAATAAATTTCGGTCAAATTACTTCTTATTTAGCAGGATTTATTGGTATCACAAATTTATTCATGCTGCATGCATTTCAATAATCGTTTAGCCCAGGCCCGTAGCCAGCTCACCTTGCTAGGAGGGCTAAAGATTTTTCAGGAAAGGCATTTAAAGGTTTTCAATGACTTACAAACAAGGTTGAAAATCTTCTAGGGGGGCAAAATTGTTCCAAAGAGGGCTGAGCCCCCCTGGCCAACCTTTGGCTACAGGCTCGGTTTAGCATTGTTACATCTCCACAATGTTGCGAGCTCTTTGTGTCAAAAATTTTCACTTGCAAATTGTACCTGCGAGTTCTCGCTGTGAAAAACTTGCACGTTTGAATGAAGCTATAAAAACAGTACCTTTGAGACATTCTAGCCAAATCCAACTCGAAGCTATCTGTCCTGCTTGGAGCTCTCAACTCTTGATTCGGTTCCCGGTTGCTAAATTTTGCTGGTTTTAAGCTATCATTTGGTTCGCTTCCAAAATGCAAGCAGTGCTCTTGGTTCCAAGTATTACGTTGTTGGTCTTGACTTTTTTGACTAGAAAGCTGACTTGTGTTGGTTCTGTTTCTGAGTTCAACATTTGCATTGGGCCATGGTTGAATTTCAGTATGATAATTTATGCTGAAATAGAAACGATTCACTAAACCTCAAACCTGAGAATGTGTCAGTGTTTACAGCAGGGGGAACGCACAGTCCCATAGCCACTTGGTGGATTCAAAGAAACAAACTTACGACTAGGCACCCACAACAGGGAACAAAGCCAAAAACAAATTTCACAGGGGGCGGAGCAAATTTCAGCTGAAATATTTCGAAGAAATGAACTCAATTTTCACCATCCTTTGTCAACAGAAATTTTTGTTTATTGCTACTTCCAGTCCAGGCGTGGCACAAGGCTTCTTGACTTCATACGAAGGTACAATTTTTTGTGACAACTTTACAATTAAGGTTATTTAACATTTAGTAACGAAAGCGGGTATAATAATCCTTCCTCCATAATATTTTTCTCATAATATTCTATCCCCCTATAAACGTATAATATATTAGCCTGAGCCCTAGGCTATAGCCCAGAATTCTCACCGGTCAACGAAATTGAATTTTACGTATTAGTTTGAAACATTCTTCACATAATTGAAACAAAGGAGAACCGCCTCCCACATTTCTTTGTTTTACCTTCCTTAAATTTCAGTCAGATTAGCTGGATTCCATTTCGAAAAAACATAACATTACAGTAACTGTGTGCGAGCGAGTGTAGCGAGCTAAAAAGATGTATTTGACATTACGATGGCATGCCAGGGGATTATTTTATGCCGTAAGCGCTTCCCAAGCCAAATTTCTCAGTATGCACTTGGGCGGTTTTTCCTTTGAAGTGCTTTGGGTGCGGGTATAGCAAAGGATTAGGTGTAGTTTAAGTCGTGGCAAAATACCGGACCCTCTATTTCTGGGTTTTAAGGCCGGTTCACGAGACCCCTACGCCTAAGTCTAAGATTAAATATATACGTTTAAGTATTTTCCATTCAAATTTGTAACAGCCGTTGACAATGTTTACAAGCAAAACAAATTTTTTTTACAAAAATTTACAAAAATATAAACAGAAATACGCTGCAAACTATTTACATTCAGTATAAAATAAGTTTATCCCCAAAATGTACATTTAAACCGCGCAAACAAATTCTCTAGAAATACCTCATTTTACAAGCAGAAATTTCTCAATTTTACAAGTAAGGGTGGCGCTATACTCGCGACGTCCACCACCGTCCCGCGCCGTCCATCACTATTCAGCGTCGTCCAAAACCGTTCGGCGCCGTCCATCACCGTCCCGCGCCGTCCATCACCGTCCCGCGCCGTCCATCACTATCCGGCGTCGTCCAAAACCGTTCGGCGCCGTCCATCACTATCCGACGTCGTCCAAAACCGTTCGGCGCCGTCCATCACTATCCGGCGTCGTCCAAAACCGTTCGGCGTCGTCCATAACTGTCCCGTGCCGTCCATCACTGTACGGTGCCGTCCATCACCGTCCGGTTGTGGTACGCGAATTACGTACGGTGCCGTATGGTGTGACGGAGGGCGCCGGACTAAGCCACACGACAAGTACAGCGTCATAGCGCCACCCTAATAGCGCCAGTACCCTAATATGGCCAGCACTGCAAGGTTATGTCCTCAGATAGTTTTTTTCTATTAATTCCAAGTTTTATAGCAGCACTACATATAGGTTTATGATTTCGAACACATTTAAATTTCCCCATTACACAAACGTTAGAGGGAAACTTTTTACTTTTTTACTAAACCAAACTTTTTGAACCAATTTTGTGGGTTTTTTTCTCAGGGGGCTTGTGCCCTTAAACTCTTGTATTTTGACAAGACGCTAAGTTACGATTCCGGGGAAAATGTAAATATCATATGTCTAAGCAACAACGGATCAAACAGAAGTCATACAGTGATGAAAGTTACATTTTTTATTTAGTCTCAATTGTCATAGATTTGTCAGTGCTGCATTTCATATATATTTGTGAGATCTGTTACGATAAGCGAATAAATAACAGAAAACGTCAGCGCAAACTCTTACTATCTTAAGGTGAAGTTGCGTAGTCTTGCATCATGTTTAAGTGTGCAACAACTGCGACTTACGACGCTCGAAATCCAGTACATTTTTCGCATTTGATTGACTTCTGTGTCAATTTTAACATCAGCAGCTGCAATAATGTGTCAATTTTAAATGCGTATCGCTTACTAAATCGTAGGCGCTGTGTACATTTAGAAATGTTAATTAAAATCCGTTAATCTTACCCCGAAACGCCGCGTTGGCCATTGCAATCAACTCCGCTAGGGCGATGCGGTTTTGAGTTGGTTTCACTGTAACTTTGAGTCGTAGAAAAGTTGCAAACTTGATCGCATTGTTTGTTAACACATGAACCGCTACACACATCCCCTAAAATATAAAATTGTATTACGCGGTTGTATATAAGCATGGCGCTATGCTTAAGTTTTTAATGTATTCAGTCGCCGTACGTCAGTGTCGGTCAATGTACCGTTTCATACGCTAATTACTCGCGTATGATACCGTTCGCAGACGCGGGGCCACGAACGGTGGCGCCTGGTGACGGGCAATGACGCACGATGGCAGATGATGACACAGTGGCACATGATGACGTACCGCGCTACGCCAGTATGACGTCATCCTTACGCTTGGTCCATACTCGCTGCGCACCGCCGCACGCCGCCAGTTGCCCTATGCTTTGCTAACAAAAATATAAGCACAATCTATTTGATGTCGTGCAGTGGCACACGGCGGTGTGCGGAAATTTGTAATAAACATTTTTGCCATGCCCTTCACCCGCGCGCGATAAGTATAGTGCAACCCTAATTGTATTGTATTGAACAGTTCAAAACATTTATACTATTGTTGAACCGGCCAATGTTACTTTAAGGGACGTAACAGTAGATTAAGCGTACTCCTAAGCCTAAGCCTAAGCGTTGCAAAAATGATTTCCTAAGCCTAAGCCTAAGCCTAAGCAATAAAAATGTAATCTGGAATCTAAACCTGCTCTTTTATAGACCCACCAGAAACCTGGACGCCCCTTAAAGTAACATGGGTCTCAGTTTTAAAAAAACGTCTGTTGCATTCAAAATATCTACATAATTAAAGATTGAATACCTTACATACAGATTTTTGACAAAGTTTTCAGTATTAAAATGATATAATAAATATGGGCAAAGCTTATATATTGTTATTTTGTAGGAATAGTCTAAGTCCGCTTATGGTTCCGAACAAATTGTTTCGCTGAATCCGGGATATTTTGATCCGGAAATTGCGTCAAACTAAATTATTCCAAGCATAGAATTTTTGAAACAAAAAACAGTAAAACTATTTCATTCTGATAAATAAATACATTATATATTCAATCTAGTTGATTTTAAGTCAGAACAAAATGCAGCCAGTCTGAGTTAGGACCATCAGAACGCAATAATACTGTGTGGTTCAACTCATTGTGATTTAATCAATCAACTCCTCCGCAATCAGTTCAACTCAAAGTGAGAATCAGTTCAACTGTGAGTGAGTTAAAATTTACTGTTATTAACCCAGAAATAACTAACTTTCCGTCTGCGTTGATTAATTAACTCATTGGAATTTTACAATGCAGTTGCGACTGATTTTAACCGTAATCCTATGGCGTAGGCGAAAAAATTAAAATGTGTCTCACAGTTGCACAAATGAGACAACTTTAATAGTGCGGCAAAAAAGCTGACAATGTCGTATTAAAAATTCAAATTTAACAAATTTTCCGGTATCAGCATTTTGCAATATATACTTAATTTCAGAGGCATTGAAGTTGTCACGAGAAATGGATAACCTGTCTACCGTCAACATAATGAACCCAATACGTTCCTATTTAATAATATCTCCTGTAATCGTATATGTTATGGATGCACCGGCGAATGGTACACTGCCGGTATCAACAAATCCACTGATAAGGGCCTGATGTGGTACTAAAAATCGACCATGACATTTTTATACAAACCTGCCCACCATTGATTATATAGAAAAATAATTACATAACCAAGAATTTTTTCTATTTTCTTCAGTGGCCTAAATTCAAGCTTATCCACTGGGCATTTGTCCAGTAGGAAAGATGATCGGTTTGCAGCCTGTCAACAGCTAATTAATAGTTACGGATCACATTTCATGGTTACAACAGGCGAAAAAATACATAGCTAGTGATTTTGCGTACGCGGAAAAGTTCAAAATTTGTGGATGTGAAATATTAGCCTCTTTTGTAAATATTTTGTAAATTTATATGCAAGTATTTCAAATACGAAATTGAATACTTCGTTTCATCTGTTTTTATGCACAATACTATTGTACATTAGAATTTCTAGCCAAATGTTTATGTTTACGCGCTTTTCAAATCAACGGCCGCATAGAATTTAGCTCTCGAACACTGCCCCCGTCAAGTTTTCTAAATTTTCAAATTTCGCATAACTTAGGCTTTGAATTAAGTTAATGTTTAGGCTTTTGTTTATAGCGTAATATTCGGATTGGGTACGTAGGGAAAAACGTACATCAAATAATCGTCAGACACCTACTATATATGACACTTAACAGTGTTTGCGGTTATAAAGATAAGTACATAACAGGGTTCAAACTGGAGCAAAATGTTGTCGAAATTCATATTAATCAGGACGGGAAAAGCAGTCGGCGGAATCGGAATCGGAGCACAAGTTTAACCGGAACATCCGGCGGCATTGCAAATTTGATTTGCATTCTTGTTTACACAACAACAAGTAATGGTATAAACGAACCAATGCTTAAATGTAAATGCAGTGTACACAAGTTAGAGTAGCGCTATACTTGTCGTGCGGCGCCGTCCGTCGTCGTCCGTCACAATACGGTATCGTACGTGAGTAACTTGCGTACGATACCACACGGTGACGTCCGGCGACGGACGACACCGGACGTCATCAAAAGTATAGCGCCACCGGTATTGTGGAAAATGCCCACAACAAAAATTAAAATAAAATTCTTACCAAAATCTGTTTCATTTAAAGTTACTAATAGCGGACGTTTCGAACGTTTAATGAAAACGTTTTCGAAATATTGCCTCCATTTTAAAATCCACCTTTTAAGTTTAGATTGCGTCATTTGTTTGTTATATTACAAATTTTAATTAGTCGAACAATAATATAACAGCATCACAACAATTCGTTGCCTAACAACTCGTCGCTCGAGACACCTTGCACAATTCAAACGTTTATCGGCTGGTTAATTTGCCGCCCATCACTGTGTTAAGAGGCTTAGATTTACGATTACGTGTAGATGCTTTGATTCATCAAAAGACTAGACTGTAGGACACTTTTGGGAGACAAGTTGTCGCACGACGATAGGTCGTAGATTCTTATATACAAGCAGTGTCGGATCCACAAATTTCTGGTGGGGGTGATGCACAAGTGGAAAATGTTAGCTTTTGGCACAAGTCACACACACTGACACATGTAAAGAACAGGTCCGTCCCTAAGTAATGTCTCAGTTTCCCATAAGCTTAGGCTATTCAGAAGTTTAGGTTTACACGCAGGTTTAGGCTTAAGCTTGAGCCTACGCTTTCGGCTAAAGTTTAGGTGTAGGCTTAGGTTCGCGCATAGGCTATAAAGTCGATAGGCAAACGGGTGCAGGAGGGGCAGCCCCTCTGTAGCCAAATTGGCACTTTTATTCTCCCACACTTGAGAAAGTTGCTTTCAGTGCTGAAGTGGACAGAGGTGTGGGCTCCCCCCCAAACTCGCGAGCGAGAAGCCAGACGTATTTTAAAACTTGCCAAAACACATAGAAAACTAGTTGTGCTGAGTTTCGGTGCGAAGCCCCGAAACAACTGAAATTTGCAAACATCGGAACAAAGGTTTGCACTGTAACTTTGATTTTAACCCAAAAAGATTTACACTCATCAGCGGGTGGAGGATGCATCTCCCCCATCAACACCTGGAGCCACACTCGTATACAAGCTAAAGTATGTTTATGATACTGTAAACACAAATAGTTTTAGCACATTAACACCAGTTAAGCAATATCTCAAGATTAAACAACTTGATTATTTCATAGACTTGAAAGCATAGTTTAAGTTGGTTAAAATATGTCAAGCCGTTTCCAATTTTTTTTGCCTTACACTATAGAACTTTGTGTTTGCAGGCTATTTTACAATCATTTTAAGCTCAAAATCGATTTAGATGTAGTACCTAGGTACTGGCAAACAAAAATTTCTAAATAACAACAAGTCAATTGAAAATCAACCAATGAATCACAGAAATTATGTTTTTCACACACCAACCCAACCCAAGTACCAGGAATTAGCAAGAGGGGAGCAAAGTTTTTGGATTTTGTGGCATATTATTCTTTTAATGGCCTCGAAAAAAATCCAGTTACAGAGCCAAATTATTTGTCGGGAGGCCATACACCCTTCCGTAGCTGCAACCCTAACGCTCAGACAGGTGGTGCAGCAGGAGAGGACTTACTCAGGATAGCACAATATATAATAGTGAATGAAACTTCGGGATCAAACTGAGCGGAAAGCCACAAAGAATTTTAGCATAAATTCTGCAAGAATTTAAACTTCGAAATCTGACCAGGTCGTCCGTCGCCGCTCCTGTTTTGCTGCGCCCCTGATACAGAATAAACCATGAAATGTACAGAAGTTTAGCAAAATGTTTTCGTCTACATAGTGCAAATCGAAAAAAATCCACTGAAAAGTTTACTTTCTAAAATTTTAATACTAAAACTTCAACGCAGATTTTATGCTTTTTTATTGGTTGATGGGTACAGTCGAAAGTAACGACCAATAAAAATTGATTTCAGTATAAAACGTAAGTTTTAAAAACAAAAAAAAAATTAAAGTTGTAGACCATCAAATTCTGTCACGAATCAGAGCAATCCATAACTATTTCAGAGCTATTTAGCACTACAACTCACTGCGGCATAAAACATTGCACGCCGAGCGAAACACGATCGGGTAACTGCAGACCGTATCACGTCTATTTCTAGACAACTGAGCTTTAATTTGATTTTAAAATATAAATAATTTCTTAATTCCGGTCGAAATTTAGTTAAACATCATATCCGGTAGCTTTCATGTACTGCTTAAACATAAGAGTTCAAACCTTAGCGTAAGGATAGCTCTAACAACTAAAAGTAAGCGTAAAGTGTAAGCAAAAATATATATCCTATAGCACAAGCTTCAATCAGAGTTCAGCGGAGACAGGCCCGTAGCCAGGTCACCTTGCTGGGGGTGAGGGCTAAAATTATTTCAGGAGGGACATTCAAGAGTTTTCTATAACTTACAAGCAAGGTTGAACATTTTCTAAGGGGGGGGGCAAAATTTTTGCAGAGGGGGCTGAGCTCCCCATGCCCCCCTTGGCTACGGGCCCGAGCGGAAAGCGGAAACAGAGACGCATTTGAAAGCAACATTGTCTAAACTTGTCTTAAATTTGCAATCGATTCAAAGCTGAATTTTAATTTTCAAGCATTACTACAAGAAAAATATTTCAAACGTTAATATTTTAAGACGAAACTCATTTTGAAACACCCCCAAAATGCTTCAAAAAACTTACCATCAAACCGTTGATGCCGCGTCTGTCCAGTAACATTTGATTTTGCCAGGTCATAATCCTCATAAGGACTACTTGAGTTAGAAGCTCCTTTGTTTCGACAAGCCGTTCTAATATTCGCTTCGTCTCCGGCTGCTGAATTACAGGAGTGGCCGTTGGTTATCCCTCGGTTAAGAATGCGTTGAACTCCGGTTCGCCCAGAAACGTTACAAAGTGTTAACGAAGCGTTAATTTTTGTTGATAACGCGGCACTCCACGCAATAACATCGAGACCAATGAATATAACAATGAATATTACAGAAGTAATGGAAAGAATCAAAAATAGATCAATCATTGCCTTTCGGAAATTTTTAGCTGGAAGTTTGATAGTTGAAAATTACAATTGTAGACGGAAAAGTATTTGAGTTTAAGCCAAATGAACCAACAAATCGCAAATTGATGCATAAAAATTGCATTAGCAGTTCAAATTAATATAAAGGCATTAATCAAATGACTTCGACAATTTTTTCCAGTACAGTTAATTCCAACACATTTTGACTGTGTGGCAGTTGAAAGCTTGCAGCCTGAAATAAAATATGAGAATTTGTCTTTAGTTTACTTTGTATCACTGGTTCGGGTAAAGCTAAACTCGAAATTTGAACTCAAGATGGATAATATTTAGATTTTATGCAAAAATACACTGCTTACTCTAGTAAGTTGATTAAAAAACCCAAAGAATTTCTGAGTTAATAACAGTAAACATCATTTCGCTCTGATGTGCCTTAATTTCGGGTGAGTTGATTAATTATATTGTGATCAATTCAGATTGTTGAGTTATGAGAGACCGAATTCCGACTCAATGACTAAACTTAGTCTAAATCAAGATTAATTCACTGGAATTTACAGTGTACATAAAAATAAAAAATGAACTATTTGCTGTCTAAAATTGACATAAGCGGTCAAGAGCATCACCAATCGCTGGGAAAATATAGATGGGATCGCAACGAAAACTCTAGACAGGAAAATCACTGCTTTCAGCTGGCTTTAGAATGTCCTTCTTATTCCAATGAGTTTATTAATCAACTCAGACTTAAAGTTAGTTATTGCCGAGTTAATAACAGTTAACTTTAACTCACTCTGAGTTGATGAGCTGATTCTCACTCTGAGTTGAGTTAATTTCGGGGGAGGTGATTAATTAAATTAGAATGAGTAGAATCAACTCAGAATTATGCGTTCTGATAGTCCTATGTCAGACTGAGTGGTTTCAACTCATTCTGCGTTAAAATCAACTCACTGGAATTTACAGAGAGATGGTAAAATTCAAAAATATTTTCTTTCATAGTGAGGGCATAAACCTCAGGAACTAAACACCTTCCTGTCACTATGCACTTTATCTGTGACTGAAACTGTTGTATTACCAATATTTTGCATTTGAACAATAAACACTTCAAACGAAGGTTCTGCAATTGACAAAAATGTTGAAAGAACGTCACAAATCCAGCTATTCGATCATTGGATAATCCATATACTCCAAATGTAGTAATATAATACTCAGAGCTGGTTGGATGGCTGTTGTGACTTGAAGCGATTCAGCTGTCTTGTGGTTGGTTACAGACTATTAATGGTGGTAGTTTAATTAATACTCAAAGCTAATTGGTTGGCTGGTCACCAATACACTTGTGTTGTGAACGGATAATACATAAGTAATGTAATAAAATAATCATAGCTGATTGGATAGCTGTTTGACAGTGCCTACAGCGATCCAGCTGCTTTGTGATTGGCTATATGGGTTGAAGTTCGAAGGTTCTTTCCTGTCTTAGGAATAACCTAACAGTAATAAGTCGAATTACAATAATCGAAATTGATTTTTCCCACCATCGTCGCTAAATTAAACGAATACCAAAATTAGATAAAATATTAGTAAATAACTCTAAACCAACATAAGAAAGCCTGTTATTACAGATTTACACATAAATAATTTTGCGTCCACGGTTGTCCACGTAAAAAGTATTTCGATAACAACTTCATTAATTCGGTATTAAGCCTAAGCTTAGACTTAAGCCTAAAATAATGCCTACCCTTCACCCTAAGCTTAAGCCTATCTATAATTTAAGTTAATTATATTATTTTATACATTTTGTTGGCGAAACCTTTTTGTTAAGCAAAACAAACAAGTGCGGCTTTTTAATTATACATTGTCGTTATGTGGAAATTACTTATTATAGTTCATTTCCACTGTTTCGTGCAAACCTTCAACACTGTAAATTCCAATGAGTTGAGATTAATCAACTCAGCGAGCGAGTTAGTTATTTCTGAATTAATTCAGTAAACATTAAGTGTTGCGCTATACTTTTTTTGACGTGCGGCGCCGTCCGTCACTCTTACGGTACCGTCTGGCGCTGTCCGTCACCCGTCCGTCACCGTGCGGTATCGTACCCAAATAACTCACGTAGGATAACGTAGGGTGATGTACGGTGACGGACGGTGCCGTACGGGTGACGGACGGTGACGGACGGCACCGTACGGGTGACGCACGGTGACTGACGGCGCCGGACTTCAAGTATAGCTCAACCCTAATTCGCCCTGACTTGAATCGATTCTCACTCTAATCTGACTTCATTCAGGGTGAATTGATTAGTTAACTCAAAATGAGATAAATGAACTCAGATTTCTGAGTTCTGAATGTCCTAATTCAGGCTCGTGATTCAACTCATTCTGAATTAAAATCAATTCACTGGAATTTACAGTGAATATATCACATCTAAATAGGCCAACTTAATTTCCACGTTTCGCATTAAACTGACGAGAAAACTAAATCTCTGATAAAAGAAACATGTTACAATAATTTCTTTCCGAGCTAAAACATCAAAATATTCACAAGTGTTACCTAAAATTAGCTCAAGCTCACCACTTCTATTACAAATCATTGTGCAACTTAAATTTTGGCTCCGGAAGGCAAATTCGGTATTTTTCTCTATCCGGGTCCGGTGTTTTTACTAGAGTATTTCCGATGTTGTTCAATTTTAGAGTTAAAACAAATTTGATGATAAGTGGTACAAAATGTGAGCGTGGTGGTAATATTTATTTCAAATTGGGCAAAACATTAATTGTTCAGTCACAATTTTTTTCACAACCCGGTGTTGGTTCCGGAAACAATCCGGCATTTATTTTTACGTTTCGATTACGTTTCCGGCATTTGTAAATTCAGATTGCACAGTGAACAAATTCACCGAGGCGCTGTATTTGGGATATAATTGCCGTTATAATTTTGCAGACGACAAAAGCTAAGCTTTTCTGCACCGCAATGCAACTAGACTGCGTATTTAGGCACAGCGTCTTTAGGCCAAAATTTTTTCCTTGGTCTCTGCGATCGCAGATAGGAAAATGTTTTATTAAAGTTAGCCCCTCATGAGGTAAAATTGTAACCACAGTCTCAGTTTTTGAAATTCAAGCTGCCAATGCTTAATTTTATAGCATTGTATTAACGTAAAAGTACGCAAACTAAAAATATACTAAGATTCACAGCTATAACTTTCACAGCAGTAAATATACTACTATTGTATGTTATTATAAAAAATTAATAAAAAATTAAATGTATACCGTTTTGACGGCAAATCATAAAAAAAGCCGCAGCGTAAACCGCTTATTATTTCCACTTTTTATCACCAATAAATGGTATGAGATAATTCGACAGCGGCCATAATGTTTGGGGTCTTTTCCGTTATCTCCCAGATCGGGTTTGCTCAAAAATGGTTGGATTTTGAAATTTTTTTGCATATTTGGGCTTCTCATGATATCCTCTGATCATTTCACGCCCAAATTAGCCACCGAAAAGTTTTTTGTCAAAAAGTTAGAGATATTATATACAATTCGACACAGCTTTACGCAGCTGAGTCAATTGGTGTTCACTTTTCTGCAATCGGAAGTTTGGCTGACGAGTTATGATCAAGTAACTCATTTGGCGCCATGTCAAATCGTTGGCAGCGCGCCTAATAAACTATTTGACCATATCACGTTAGCCAAACGTCTGATTGCAAAAAATTTAACATCATTAGACTCAAATGCGCAAACTGCATCGAACGATACATAATATGTCTAACTTTTTGACAAGCTTGGGCGTGCTTAACGGGGCCAGATTATCTTCAAGTTTAGTGACATAAAAAGATCTATAAGGCCCCAAGAACACCTCACGCATTAGCGGCAGATTTAGAAATTTCTGACCGGAGGTCCAATATATACCCATGTTTTATTCACTAGTGAAACGAGCCATATACCAAACGCAATTTCCGTGGCGCAAAAGTAAAAAAATGTGTAAGGTAGAAAACGTACGATTTTATCATTAATATTTTCAAATGCGGTCGCACGCCACCCACCCCCTCTGGATCGGCGCCTTCCAGAAATTCCTAGGGTTTTTAAGTTTGACGACAAACCATCACCACAGATTAATTTTCACTACAGACGAACAAAAGTAAAGATGTCGATCTGCTGATGCAGAGGCAGTTTAGAAACAATTTCCGTAAAAGCGATGCGGTCGATATAAAGAATTTTTTCAAAAAAAATCACACGAGAGCTCTATTATCGAGTGAACAATGGACGATTGTAAAATTTCTGACAGGTAGACTGGACGATACAGATCAGAGGCAAAAAACCACGCGAACGAACCGAGACAGAAACCAAAAGTAACTTTTAGTAGTAAATTTTAATACAAAATTTTGGTTTTGATTCATGCTGGATGACATTGGTATGATAGGATCCCCTTAGATTCAATAGTTCGTACGCCAAAAAAATCGACCAAAAACACTTATGTTCATAAAAAAACTACTATTCAATCAGGAGGCGGCTTTTTCATTGTCACTTCTTGCAGATAAAACACGTATTTTCTGATGTACTTCAACTTGAAATTTATCTTTCAAGTAAACAAAAATTAGCATCGATTTAATATTAATTATGTCTTTATCGTAACAAAAAGCACCGAAAAACGTTAAAATTTCACGACACTGGTACTGTAGCCCCACTACCCTCTAAACGGAAGTCCGGCACGTGCAGTGACCGCAGCGAAAGCTCCCACTACCCTCTAAACGGAAGTCCGGCACGTGCAGTGACCGCAGCGAAAGCTCCCACTAACCTCTAAACGGAAGCCTGGCTCGTGCAGTGACCGCAGCGAAAGCTCCCACTACCCTCTAAACGGAAGTCCGGCACGTGCAGTGACCGCAGCGAAAGCTCCCACTTCCCTCTAAACGGAAGCCTGGCTCGTGCAGTGACCGCAGCGAAAGCTCCCACTACCCTCTAAACGGAAGTCCGGCACGTGCAGTGACCGCAGCGAAAGCTCCCACTACCCTCTAAACGGAAGCCTGGCTCGTGCAGTGACCGCAGCGAAAGCTCCCACTACCCTCTAAACGGAAGTCCGGCACGTGCAGTGACCGCAGCGAAAGCTCCCACTACCCTCTAAACGGAAGTCCGGCACGTGCAGTGACCGCAGCGAAAGCTCCCACTACCCTCTAAACGGAAGCCTGGCTCGTGCAGTGACCGCAGCGAAAGCTCCCACTACCCTCTAAACGGAAGTCCGGCACGTGCAGTGACCGCAGCGAAAGCTCCCACTTCCCTCTAAACGGAAGCCTGGCTCGTGCAGTGACCGCAGCGAAAGCTCCCACTACCCTCTAAACGGAAACCTGGCTCGTGCAGTGACCCCAGCGAAAGCTCCCACTACCCTCTAAACGGAAGTCCGGCACGTGCAGTGACCGCAGCGAAAGCTCCCACTACCCTCTAAACGGAAGCCTGGCTCGTGCAGGGACCGCAGCGAAAGTTCCCACTTCCCTCTAAACGGAAGCCTGGCTCGTGCAGTGACCGCAGCGAAAGCTCCCACTACCCTCTAAACGGAAGTCCGGCACGTGCAGTGACCGCAGCGAAAGCTCCCACTACCCTCTAAACGGAAGCCTGGCTCGTGCAGTGACCGCAGCGAAAGCTCCCACTACCCTCTAAACGGAAACCTGGCTCGTGCAGTGACCGCAGCGAAAGCTCCCACTACCCTCTAAACGGAAGCCTGGCTCGTGCAGTGACCGCAGCGAAAGCTCCCACTACCCTCTAAACGGAAGCCTGGCTCGTGCAGGGACCGCAGCGAAAGCTCCCACTTCCCTCTAAACGGAAGCCTGGCTCGTGCAGTGACCGCAGCGAAAGCTCCCACTACCCTCTAAACGGAAACCTGGCTCGTGCAGTGATCGCAGCGAAAGCAATCCACTCCACGTTATGATACAAGTATAAGTTTGAGGCAAAGCCTAAAAACAACCAAACCGAATTAGCGTAGCGATATACTTGTTGTGCGGCGTCGACCGGCACTCAAATAGGCAAATCGTATACCGCGACACGTAAACTATCAAAAAACACCAAACGGCCCCCCAAGAGTTTTCAACCTTGCTTCTAACCCATTGAAAACCCTTGAATGCCACTCCTGAAAAATTTTTAGCCCCCGTAGCAAGGCGAGCTGGCTACGGGCCTGACAAGCCCACGTTGCAAAAATATTAATAACATTTTGCAAAAAAACGACTGAATCGTTCAGTTTTATAGAAATGTTCATGGAAACTCGAAAACATACATACACAAATACTGAAGTATTCCAGCATTGACAGTGTACGCGTAACAGTTTGACTCATTCATCAATTAAATATCCAGTCTATATGTGATAATGTACTAAACAACTTGGATAAAGCATATGCATACTTTACGTATTGCGCTTCGGTGGCGATCCGAAAACGACCAGGATGCGGATGCGTCCAATCCGAATGCTTTTTGTCAAGTAAAATCATTGGTCGATTGAATAATCTTTAACGATTGGCTAATTCTATTTTAAGAACCAATATTTTACTGGTTTGTTTTGTTTCCGGTTTCCATAAAGGGACGTGTTCATTTCCGCATGCCTATCTAAACCGTTCACTAGCCGAATATGCTAGAGGGACCGGCCCAATACGTTTTGGTTGAGCTGACGGCTCTGGTACAGTTCCCCATAAAGCCAGTGGTCAAGCTTAGGCTCAGCTTAAGCCTAACCTAAACCATTTGCTTAAGTTCTTCGGGCCAATGTAAAGGACTTTTAGCGGAACGTTTTCTGCGGGACTGCAATAGAGTTAAGCATTAGACTAATCTTTATGCTTAGGTCTAGGCTTAGGTTTATGCTTATGTTTACGTGTAAGCATATCCTTACGCTTAAGTTATGCAAGTATATATTTTCAAAAAATATCGTTTTCATTCTGCATGTTCAAATGAAATTATATTAATAATTTGCAAAAGACTGCAATAAATAACAAGGATAATCTATGTATTATTAATCCAGCTAATGATCATATTAAATCGACTTGCAAGCGTATTCTTACGAATGAATTGATCATTTCGTATCATCATCATGAATAAACTACAGTTGTAAGTTCTCCAAATAAATAGTCTTTACTCATAAAGAATGTTTTGCTTGAAATTTTTTTGCCTGAAAACGCTTTCAAATCTTACATCTTCTGTTCAGTGCTGAATTGATGAAAAACTGGCTCAGTCGCCATGGCCGTGGCCTTCTGAATTTCAAACAAGTTTGATATTTGGATTAATTCAAGGTCCTTGCGATTCAAAAAGTTTGAAACAATTCCAAAACCGCTCAGCAACACAGTTTCTGATTGGACAATCACAATGCAGCTGCGATTATTTCAAGCCACTTGCAACTGTGTTCGTAATTTTCAGTGAATTATTTGTAGCTACGACAACTTCAGAACTGTATTACGGCCGAACTTGCAAATGCATGTTACACCTGTAACTTTTTGGTGCAGAAACTTGCACGTGTGAATAGCATTGAGGCGTGCTGGAAATGCACAAGAGTATAGCTAAGAAATCAAAACGCCTGATACAGACCAGTATTTCAATTACCTTGTGAAAAATCATTTGGTAATCTGCGAAAAATCACAAAATTATACTTTTGTTCTGTAAATTATTACCAAACGCTCAATAAACGACAAATAAACATACGTAATTTTGTTTCGTTTAAAATTGGGCTTTCGGGATACCCTGCATCCAAGTGTGAAAGGCTGACGAGGTACGTCTTACGGCGCTATATAACCCCTGTTTTCCCGATTTATGCTATTTAATGTGTACATGCGCGTGCGTTTAAGAAAGCAACAATTGTGCAAAACTCTGCACAAACCGTGCCACAAATACAAAATCAACTAAACAATATACAGTCACTACTACAAATCACTCGCGACTGCAAATATCTGCATTTTTGATGCAATAGCAACTTTTTGCAATACTGAACAAAAGTGCAAACTTTAAATCTTTGAAAGTTTTGCGAAAGTGTAGTTTGCATGCAAGTTCACAGAATTGAACCGACCACCATAATGTATCTGCGGTCCGGCACCGAAAAATGCACTAAAAATAAAGTCATGAGTCTTGAAACAAATTGACGAAATTGTTACAATTTGCAGTAAAAGCCAGCATTTTGGCGAACAGAAATGTATTCTTGCTGAATGGGACGAACTTGCCTGCCCCTCGGTATGCCCCGCTAGATGGGCACACAGCCAAAGTTATGTATATATATGTATATATCTGTATATATTGCATCTAACACTAAATTGTGCAGCAGCAAACATAAAAGTGACCGCAACTATAAAAGCAGATATTTATCAAAGGTGTGGAAAAAGCTCAAAATTTACAATACACAGGTAGAGAGCAAGAAACAAACTGCGAACAGATTTCTGAGTTTGTCTACTTTTTCTCTG
The DNA here is from genome assembly GCA_030248215.1 of Enoplolaimus lenunculus. Taxonomy (NCBI): domain Eukaryota; kingdom Metazoa; phylum Nematoda; class Enoplea; order Enoplida; family Thoracostomopsidae; genus Enoplolaimus; species Enoplolaimus lenunculus. The sequence goes on along the minus strand of JASANG010000724.1, from coordinate 107,506 downwards.
TCAACATCGACAATCCTACAAAATAGCAATATTTGATTTGCTCTCTTTAATTTGAGCTGTAAAATTTCGAAACAAAAAGTATTCTTTACAGCTGTAAAATACCGACCCGACCAACGACAGGATGACAAATAAACAGCAGAGATGTTTTTACTACCGGATGTCGTATTTGTTAAGAAAAGACAATATAGGTAATCAACGAGTGGTTTACCTATTGTTTACATTTTAGAAACCTGATACGACATTCTAAACAAATTATATATGTCGTAGCTTAAGCAGTAATTCAGCCAAATTCCGAATTGGACTAGCCCAAAGCGGAATTATGACTTGGGTTAGCCCAAGGCGGGATCATGTCTGATAAAGCTGTGCGTTTTCTGATTGGTTACTACATAGTCGCAATCTTGCTTGATTCCACATTGCGCAGTAAAACGAACTGTTTGGTAGGCAAAAGGTGGCGATTAGTTAGCCAACCAGAAAAGAGTATTCGCAACAGTTAATCGTATTTAGGTATGGCATTAAGGTAGCAACCAATCACAAAGCGTGCACTTGTCGGATAAAAGAGATCACGCCGTGGGCTAACCCAAGTCGTAATTACGCCCTGGACTAGCCCAATTCGGAATTGGGCTAAATTACGACTTAGATTACGACTTAACACTGTAAGACACCAGACTGAGATTTATTTCGCCTCTCCAGACGGTACCACCCAGTCATTCGGTTACTGACATTTATTTTTAACCCACGCTCCGCAACCCTTCGTTATCCTATACATCCGGAACTGCAATTATGGATGACATTAACGTTATTTTTCTTGTTAAGCTTGCGAGAGGTAAGGAGCTTTAACTAGTGCAAGTTCGACTGCTTTTTGTCTGGTTTCTGTCCCAAATAGGGTAATGCATTATAGAGTCTAATTAGGGTTTGACTCCTAAAGATTAGGACTCAAAATGGAGACATCCCTCTTATACCCCTCTTATGTGGGTCACTACATTACAACAAAGACCGATGAAAAATAAAGAACCCTGCAAGTTATGATAGACATTTGATATTGAAGATTAGCGGTGAAAACCCAAAATTTTGTGTACATTATCTGCAAAATTTCAGGTTTAAGAGATGTAATTTCGTTTTATTGCAAATAAAATTGTTTTTTGCTTCTGAACTCTTTAAATGCAACATGCATTTGTGAAATGTTGAATTTAAAACGTTGCGGGAAGTTCAATATTTTAATATTTCGGTCAAAATTGTTTTTACAAGAGCAAACGCTGAATCTAACCTAGGAGCAGAGTGCAACCGGAATTACAATTTACCCAAACCGGAATTTGAAAATTTTACCGGAACCGGAAAGTGAAAAATACATTTCACCAAAAATTTCATTTTAATCGTATTTTTTGCTCTATTATTTGTGAAACAACCTTAGTCGAACATAGGTATTTATTTTATTTGTTGTATTTTAGATTTTCGTCGTCGACTGAAGTGAAATCCACCATCAATGGCTTACATTCGGAGTACAAGTGGCTTTCAAAAGAGATTTTTAAAAATTAGCAAAGTTAAGAAAACGGCCAAATTATAACACCGGATTTTTAAATCCGGTAAAAATTTATCGGAACCCGAACCGGAAGGTGAAAAAATGCCGGAACCGGAATTCCGGTTGCACCCTGCCTAGGAGAGTTGCACATGTGTGCAACTACGGCTTACTAGTACACTATAAAGTCCGATGAGTTCGATCAATTTCGAATTCTGAGTTCTGAAAAAGCCAATCATTAATTCTCTCTCTGAGTTTATTCAAATCATTGAAATTTAGTGTATTGAAAGAAACGAAATCTATCGTAGTTCGGAATACGTTGCAAGGAGAGATAGTCAATGTAAAAATAGCAAAACTCGTCTGAAAACACAAAGAAAAATAGTTGAATCCGAAACTGGGTTTCGTTTTCGAATCAGCTCTGTACATGTACCTAGGTCAGAATCCAAACTATACACCGCCATTTTTGACTTGTATTCTATGTGTCAAAAATAAAACGAATTGTTGTCTATAAACTGTTACAAAAACTTTCACAACAAAAAGTCAACTATTTGTCAATTTATTGAAGTAAAATTCCTTAAATGATATATCACAAAAAATGTTTCTACAATCACTTAAAAGCATCTCGTTTTTGAGAGACGGAATAAATTTTCACCAAAAAATATATAATTTAAATAGCAGTTTTTGTTAAAACGTTTTTAAACTTTAATACTGCCCTTTGCTATATTAAAAGCTCGCTGGTTGAGCGGACGGACACAAACGGTTAATATAAGAAATTAAGCCAAATAAACCGCATGATTTTTAGAATTATGCTTATTTAATTTTATACTTGCAAGCCGGCCCATGTGAAGATCAGGGGCAGAACGTTTTTCTGTGAGACTGCAATAGAGTAGCTTAAGCTTGAGACAAACTCTGCTTAAACTTAATCACGTCGCTGCACGGCACCGCGTGTCGTTTGTCAAGGGCTTCACAACATTTTACTGTTCGAGACGTGCGTTGTGTAAAATGATTATGTTAACACTAGCGTCGATAGCACCGTCTCGATATATCCTATTTTATTTCAAACTTTAGTTTTGCGGCTAAAGTAAGAACAGGGGCATCAGCGACAACACATCGCGGAAACCGTGAGAACCTGGTCTTTCTCACACTTCCGTCGCCGCGATGGATGATTTACTGGGGAGACATCATTGGCGGATCCGGAAAACTCTGAAATGGGGGACCGCCACGAGTCATAAAGGAAACATTCACGAGCGAATCGAGCCAGAAGCCATGTTATTGCTAAATCTTTAAATACAAAATTTTGATTTCCCCTTTGGATCCGTCAGTAGAAGGAATAGGTGAATACATGCCTCTCTTAAACTTCTGAAAAGACCTACTGGTTTTTATAAATTCAACGGCACTTTACTAAAGCTACGGTGGCTCCTAAGGGGCGGGCACATGGTGAAAACAGTTGTATCTCCTATCGCGCCAGAGTCCTACGGAGCTAAAAAGTATGCTATATAAATGGTTTCGTAATTAAACCGGAATTCCAGTCGCATCCCTGCTACTGCCCTTGTTACGATAAAGGCCGTCCTATTGTCAACTGTCGAAACTGTTCCGCTGTCTCAACTGTCCCAACTGTACCGGTGTTGCAATTGTCCTGCTGTTCCATTGTCCCATCTTGTTGTCCTGCTGTCACTCTCACCGCACTGCCCCCCAAATATATTTGTTGTGTGCACTCCTGGTACAGTGCTGTCCCGGGAAAATTTGATGGCCCTTAAATCCCCCTAGTAGTGTGTGCATGTGCACCAAGCTTGTCATCAAATGTTGATAAATATAATAGTAAAATTCTCCGCATTTTTTCAAAAAGCGTTATCATTCAACGTTTTCGGACTTATGGTAGCATCACTTGATTGGCCAATGGTACTTTATTAAGGGGCGTAACTGTAGATCAAGCGTATTCCTAAGCCTAACCAAAAAAATGCAATTTGGAATCTAAACTTACTCTTTTATAGGTGGAATGCATTTTTAACCTTCCGGCTGAGGTAATTTTTTCAAATTCCGATACCGGTAAATTGTAATCCCGGTCGCACCCTGAGGACCTTCGATTGTACCCTGATGCACTGCGAAATACGAAAAGGCATAAAGCACACACCTATAATACTCAAACCATTAAGAAATATTTTGTTTACTGAAGTAGGTAATCATTACAATCAATTTCTAAAACACGACATAGCCACATTGAAAAATAAACCGATGTCGAATCTGCGGCAATGCAATAAAGCGTAAAACAACGTTTACTGTTGTAATGATGTTTCTCGAAGATTATAAGCATATGCGTAACCTTAACCTAAGCGTAAGAATGAGCATATTCCGAAGCCTAAACCAACCAAAACATGAGTCTAAATCTTAAGCTTACTATATTCTAGTCCTACAGAAAAACTCTCCGCCCCTGATCTGTACATGGACCGAAATTTCAAAAAAAGGAACAGTTTTTTGTTTGTCACCTAAAAAGTTACTCAATACTTTTGGAAAAAATTTTGTCCGCGGACCACTAACACTCATAGCTACGCTGTTGCTCGACTAACAAAAATACCAACTGAATAGGGTGCAACCGGAGATGAAAAATACCGAAGCCGGAGCCAACAAAACTAGCCGGAGCCTTAGGTGAGGCGAAATCAGGTAGTTAAAATGATGTTTAATTTGTAAATTGTTTCAAATATCGGCGATGTGTTGTTAAATCGTTCGTTTAACGCTCATTTTTTCCGAAATCTGGGCAATTGTTTCCTAAACATTGTGCCAAAAGTTAAAACAAAACGCGCCAAACAAATAAATTTAGTAAAACTACACAAAATTTCATTACGCAAAGTGCGGGAACCTCCGCCAAAAATTCTACCGGAGTCAGAAAACGATTTTCTGCCGGAGCCAGACCTCCGGTTGCACCCTGAAACTCAAAATTAAATGTTGCATGAAGCCGGAAATTCGCACACACCTTGCTACTTCTGAACCATTTTTGCACCAAAACCCATCCACAAGTTTCAAACACTTCAAAATTGTGTTTATTTTTTACTCTCATCAACCAAATTTTGCATAATTTGAACATCTTGAGCATCGACTTTAATCAGCTCAACCAACTCTTCTAAATTTTCTTGAAATCTTTTAAAGTGGCGTTTCAGCTCATCATTCACAGCTGGATCCAACGGAATTTTGCCAGCAGCCGCGTTTTGCTTCGCATTTGCTTGACAAGTGTTTAAAATAATATCGGGTTGACATCGAATGGTCGATAGAAGTTCGCTGAGCCTGCCCTAAATCACACAAAAACTTGATGGTAAGCTTTGAGCTTTTTACAAATCTGAACAGATGGTGACTTACAATGTAGCGCATTTTTTTAAACTTAACGGATCCTACAAATATATAAAACAAGATCTACAGCTGTCGCGGTTCGCTTGCTTGAGGAGCTATAACTACTTTCTAGCGAAACGTGCAACGTATACGTAATTGAAAACATCGAAGCCCGTTTCTGATTACGCCCACAATATCACGATGGCTGTCCTTTATCTTACAATTTCAATTCAATGCTGCATACAGAGTCCTTAAAGAGTTTCTCCTTCAGCAACAATATATATCCAGCAACGTAGAATACCGTAGCTGCATGTCAATTTTTTGCCAGAGTCGGATATAATGTTAAACCCTGGTATATTCTACAAACACTTCAATGTATTAGAAACACCCCCTTCCGAAATTATAACTATTTCCACTTGAATTACCTGGCAATGCATTGGAGAATTCAAATTGGCTACTAGACTATCAAGTCTAGCCTGTATCGTATCTTCAGCGGGCTCCGCAGCATAACCTTGTTTGGCGTAAATAAACTGGCGCGATAATACCTTAAAAATAATGTCTAAACGCTACGGAATAAAAAAAATCACAGTACAGATAGTAGATTTTAAAGTATATAAAATGCATTGGTGCTCGTTGATCTATAATGATAAATTTTCATGGACTTACTGTAACATGGGACGAATTTTAGCTATCCAAGTAGAGACAAACATGCTGCTAAAACGCAACTTCTAGAAAAGAAATCTGGCATAGTTAAACATACCCTTTACGTATTTTGAATGCAGCCCGAACGAGATACAATCCCGACTTAGCCGAGTGTGTATTTTCTGGTACTGGTTTTCGGTTAAGCATCAGTGACTAGTGAAAAAATATTTCCGAACATCCTTTCTAACAGTTGTTGCACACGTTGTTTATGGTCGACACACCTAAATTTGTTTGCTTGAAACAAATAATTGTATTACTTTAAAATGTAATATCACAAATGAACCAACTTTTAACAGCTTGTGTGATAACTGATCATGACGTATTTTCTGTTGAGCCAGACGCGCTTTCGACCCGCTAAGCCTGTTTTCAAGGTCTGGACAAAGTCGCTGAGAGATTGCCTACAAAAATAAATGTTAGACACGTTTACAATGATTCTAATTACACACAAACAGAGGTACGCTTAAACTAATGCAAAAAAATTCAAAAGCTAAAACAAGCAAATATATGTAGGTGTTTTAAGCAGATTTTTGTGAACATTTCTCACCTTGTGTTGAACCTAACATCAGTTAATAAAAGGTATTTCTAACAAGGGAACTGCTCGAACTGTGCATGTCAAATACTGCTCGCAGTTAGAATCTACGTATGTATATATCTAATGCAAAAATGCGTACAATTTAAAAACCAATCATTCGCAATTTACAAGATCTATCGTTCACAAACTATTTGCAAACTATGTGTACGACATACGCAGTAAGCTCGAGAATATAGTAGATACCGATATCAGTTCGACAAAAAACCACAATTCAGTTCAGGTATCCAATATTTCGACAGGCAGTTGCGCCTTCTAGACAAACCAAACGATTTTTTTTTGAAAACTGGAAAAAATTACCTCGAGAACTTGCTTCTGCCAATTCGCATGCTCAATTTGTAGTTGGTGTCTATGCTGAAGCTGGGCAAAACCGTTTATTTGAATCGGAACCATCGACTTTGGATCAGGATTCGCTCTGATCGCCGCCGCCCAAACCACAGGATCTAGACCTGAAATTTTATTCTACTTAAGAGACACTGATGCCGGAGAATGTGACGGAGGTGAGATCGGTGGTGAGAAAATAAATTTTTGCATCTCAAAATTTATTTTCTGCGCTTAGCGCCTTTAAGAGAACGTATCTACGTATCTATCCACAATGCACCAACCATTAACTTATGTTTGACGTTAACCCAGAACCAATTCTCATCTATTCTAATCATTTATGAAAAAACAAACATTATTATGTGAAACAAATTAAGCAAACCAACTGATACACTGTCAAACAGATATTCGCTCGCGACAAACAGCATACACTCTGATGCAAACTTACCAGGCGGTACCCTGAGCAAATATTCAGCCAGGTCTTGGTCAGAAAGATCAGCTTTGAGACTAATCGATTCTGGACCAATTTGACTATCGAGCATTGGTTTGACAGATGGTCCACAAAGGTAGCGAGCAAGATCAAGTGCAGGAATGACTCGTTTAGCGCCTGTTGTCAGTGTTTCGGTTACCGTAATTACCACTTCGCATCTGAAACGTAGCAGAAACATGTCATCAAATTGATCGCTCTCACAAAAATAGGAGGTAATTTGAAGTTTCGACAGCATATACCGTTCGTAATTTTACAAATAAATCGCACTAATTTGGAATGTCATTTACCGCGCAGCTGCACATTAGCTTCGTCAATAAAGTTTAGTAAAAAATTTTTCACAGCAAATACCAACTGCCGAGTACCTATCGCTAGGCATTGCACGGACACTTTTGATCTCGGGTGCAAGATTTGGTTTGCTTCCTAAGATACGACAAATGCAGTCGAGGAACAACTGACGATTTGTTTCGATTTGGTCAGAAGGTTTCTTGAGTACAATACCCACACATCCGTCTTCGTTTTTATATCCAATCAGTCTACTGTATCCAACTGTCTGAAATTATATAAAAATTAAAGCTGATATATAACTAGTAGGCGTCCACAAAAATATGACGCCAACTGAAAACAAAAATGAACAGACTAGCGGCGGAGTATACTACGTGACGCTCGCAAAACTGTATAATGTAGCACAGCACGTCAACCCACAAATACAGTCAAAAGCAGCCAACAAGCTACCGCTCAGTGCCATGGGCATGGCCAAAATTTTGGAAAGCAAGCTGCGAGACTACGTTTATTAAAACTTTCAAAATGGGGTTTCTTATAATACAATTTGAACAAGTATCTATCTAAATGCCAGGGTTCTAACAGGAACCAAGCTTTACCGGAACAGGAACAGTAACTAAAATAATTTACAGAAACCGGAACTTGAAATAATTTTCATCGCCTAATTACTGTTTAACTTTTTAGAAAACTAGCCAACAAACAAGTGGCTTACACGAATTTTCAGCGGTTTCATAACCAAGTTTTGCGAAAACACATTACATTTTTAATCTGATACTTTATTAACAACATTGAACTAATTGCAAAATGACTCATTTTTCAATAACAACTTTCAAGGACAAATCTTCCAATATTTAAATGATTGTGAATAAATGACCACGAAACCGTAAAAACTTCGGTTCCTGCATTTTTGAAAACAGGAACACGAAAAGGAATTGAATTTTTGCAGGAATTCTTGCCGGAACAGGAATTCCAGTTGAACCATGCTACATGTCCTTTTGTAAAAACCAAAGGGATACTTTGACCGAGAGATTTCGTAAGCAAAATGTCGCGTGACGGGATATGGCAAACAACACATGCATTAACACTAACTTCACAACATGGGAGTATCAATAAAATGTCGCGAGATGCGATATGATAAAAACGGTAAACACCTCCTTGGTTATGTCTTTGCTTAGCGCTCAAACCAACCTTAAACCGACAGAATGGATTATCAGATGGATATTCAATTGGAGCAGCTGTCGGCGCGTACCAGCCTTTACCAACACCAGCAAACGCTTGCAATTGATTGAACGATTGTATTACTTCGTCAAGTTCGTTGCCGTATAACTGCGGCGCCGCAAGAGACGCTGTAAATGCCGAGAGTAGATCAACCGGCTGTTGATGTTGTTGCAGCTGTGTTTGTTGTTGTTGTTGTTGCGGGGCGAAATTAAACGCTTCAAAATAATTATCATAAATATATACGTACTACTTCATAAAAAAGCAGATGCTGTTACCTGTTACAAATTTCAGTTGTTCAATAATTCTATCTGTAAAGGCAACTACAAGCGAACGTTACAGTTTGCTGTTCTACAAAACTGGACGAATATGTTGTTGTTAGGTTCTTAAATATTAATCCGAACTATATAATGTACTAAAATAGATTCAACATGCGTCAATAAAATTCGAGTTAAAAAATTATAACTGACCATGGAACTTTTCGAAATAAATGTAAATAGAGTACCCGTGCTTCCAGTCGGCTGTCCAAAACCGGTACCAGCCGCTGTTGAGGTAGTTGTATTGAACCCAAACGATCCAAATGGCCTAAAATTACTGTCACAGAACAGCAGTGCATTAAGTCCATCATGTTTGGAATATGTATTGCGCAAAAATCATGAAAAATGGAGATTCAGCCGGTAGGAAATTACATAACAGGCAAAGTGAAAACAGAATTCCGATATAAATTAGATTCCAGTTCACTTTCCGACTAGAAATTTAACTATAATCGAAAGTAGAGTTTCTTATATTCCGAGTTAACACATCTACATATATTAGAAAACCCAATGCTCAAGCAAAAGTTATATATATTTTCTCAACCAAAATATCTCAATTTGATATTTCCAGGACATCTTTTGCAGAAACACATTATCAAATAACGTGCATCGGGTTTCTGTGGTTTCTTATAATCGAACAAAATCTTTTTACTAGAACAACTTACGACGCAGTTGTTTTCGCGCCAGATGTGGAGAACAGACTTTGGTTACCACCCGTCTGGCCAATTCCACCAAATGTACCAAACGTTTGACCAGGTTGCTGCTGCTGATTTCCAAAAAGCGTTGAACCGAATGTCGGTGCAACTGACGCCGTTTGGCTGGTCGAAGCACCTACAATATGTAAAACAAAATTGTCGGCCATGTCAGCCTATGTGGGAAGCATCAGAACTGCACGATCGAGAGGACCCCTTTCAACAAAGTACTGCGAATATACTTGGTTTTTGACCGTAATTTCTCTGAAAGATGTGGAGACGCCGAGAATTGAACCTCAAACCCCAAGATCGATCGTTATGAACATAAGACCTTTTAATTAAAAAGTTGAAAAGCAGAAATGCAGCGGTTGGTTCAAACTCACAGCCTACGGATGTTTAGGTGGACGTTCTACTAAAACGTTAACAGCTTGACTCACCAACTGGTTTTATTTTGGACTATATGTCGAACCACATGCTGTATGCAAGCATGTATCAACTCAATAGAACAACAGGCAACACTGCACAAAACGATACACAAGTAAAAATAACTGCAATTATAAATAGACTATTTGTTACATAACAAAACATAATAGTTTTACCAAATAAACTTGAAGATGCAGGCGTTGTACTAGCACCCTGGCCAAACGTTGATCCAAATAACGGAGTGCTGGATGCACCTGTTGACGAGCCAAACAAACTTGGTTTAGGCTGAGTTGCAGAAGTTCCAAACATACCTATATAAAGGTACAAGGGTGTGCGGCTGTACTTTACACGCAACTTTGTTCGAAGCTGTTCAAGTAAATATTATATTTTACGCGTCGCGTTAACTTCTATACAAATTTCCGGTTATTTATAAACCAGAGTAATGATAAAAATGAGGTGGCTTAACACAAAACTCGACATTGTTTAATTGAAACCTAGTTCAATTAATATAACCTCATAACACAAATACAAACGTTTTGGTCTTGGATACACTACCTTGCATACAATTAAAAAAGTCGAATATAGTGCTGTGCATAGCTAAGACATTATTTCAATGCCCGTATGCTCATCGGTTATCAGTAGTTAATAGTGCTAGGTTTTCAAACATTGAATAACTCTAGCAAATGTGAATCATAAACTTGGTTTAGAACTGAAACAGCTAAAATGTTTCGAATGTGCCCAACGTAGAAATGTTTTCTTCAATGGTTTGGTCAACATAAATTGTTGGTATCTTAATCGCGGATAAGGCGACAAAATGGAACATCACATGTCATTTGCTTTATAAATTCCAGATCTCAAGTGATAATCGCACACAAACAAATACCCATATGTCACATGAGATAATCGGTATTCACGTAATGAGTCATCCAGGAATGCACACACAGTGTCGAGGCAGACAGGGGTGGGGGCTCCCTTCAAATTTCATGGTGGGGCCTGGAAACTCGTGGGCGAAGCGTGCCCGAAGCCAGACACATTTTAAAACTTCAGCGGTTTGGATTTCAACCGGTTTAGGATAAGGGCCTAGGGGTGGGGCACCAAAATGTTTGGTATCGGGTGTGGCTGCTCCGGCCATGCACACACAATTATAAATATTGCCCCTCCATTTTGGTGCCACATTATTCCTACACACTCTGTTTATACACTGCCGTAATGTTTATACTTCATTCTCTGTGGTTGTTAGCGATTTCGTGTTGGTAGCGTTTTGCAGGGTGTTTTTGGTATTTTGAGCAACTGTGCCTCTGCCGTTCGACTTTCCATTCATTACACACACGCTGAATGTCATACGATATTCGTTGAAATTTTGTAATATATGATATTCGCATAAATGTCCCGCAGTATCACGTGACATGCCGTCTCTTGTAGACGTTGATCATTTGAGAGCCGTGGTTTGTAAAGCTAATGTCAGATAACATTCGTTTTCTGTCTGTTGACCCGATATAGAGTCCCAATTTTAACGGTGACGTAAATCAACATATGACAAACCGTGCCCCTCCATGCCCCGGTTATGACGTGAATCCCGCATTAAATTGCGTACAAGCGGTGATTGCCACATCAAGAAACCGGAGCACTCTGATATTTTGAGTTTGACATGGGAAACACCTGCCGACAAAATTTTACTACTATAAATCGGGACAAAACGTATTCCCACTTCTAACAGATGCAAAATCTAAGTGATGTATGATTCTGTTGTCTTCTCTTTTGCCAATTTCTATATACATAAATTACAATTTAACAGAACATACACCTGATTTGGAGACGCGGGGTAAGAAAGCTCGAAGCAGTAAGGCTGTGTTTATAATGGTAATGCTACTAAATTGGTGAATACCAATCTCAGACGCATATGCTGCAAATATTATCGGTTGATTTTATTGAACTCAGAGAAACAATTAGTTATTTCTGGTTATTTGTGAGGTAATAACTAAAGTATTAACTCAGTATGGAGTTGATTTAATTCCGGTTGAGTTGATTAACTCAAAATGAGTTCAAATATTCAAAATTCTGAGTTAGTTGTGAAAGACCAAATTCAGAGCTCAGACCTCTGAGTGGATGCATATCAAGTTAAAATAAACCCGCTGAAATTTGCAATGTGGCCCAGGATGGGGGATTATTGTGTCTAAACCACGAATCTCTGAAAAGAAACGTTTTGCGACAGTTGCAAGAGGAGTTAATGTGGCGCACGGTTTTGACGATGATTGGAGGCGGAAGAATTCTAGAGGATAATAACTGGATGAATGGTTGATATTTAGTAGAGAGAGTTTAGTTTAGTTAGATGAGTTTTGGTTTGTTGTGATAACGAGCAAAAGTTAATACTGAAGTTACTTGGGTTTGTTATCGGATCTCGGAATCTAGTGATCCAATTACTATTTGAAACACACGTAAAACTTAAATTTTCCATTTGAAAATATCAATTTTAAAATTATGTCACACTTGTTGCTCGCCTCGCTCTCGAATTTTCTAAACTCAGCCATTAATACTGTATAACTTTCCTGGTAACGTTGACCCTTAAAATTGAACGCTGGCTATTCGCATGATTCCAATTTTTCATTCTGAAAACATTGCCGCAGAAAAGTCATTAAATTCCGTGTGGTTAGATTAGAACAATTTTATTTCACCTAAAATTTTATTTCACCTAAATACTCTTCATTCCGCCATGGTATCGGCGAGCGCAACAACCGCAGTTAGCCCAAGTATACTTTCCAACATTTTAAGGTCAATATATTGGCTTAGCCTTTAGCGAAGGGCTCAGGCACACTGCAAAAAATGGTGAGCCAAATTGATTCTCTCGGAAATAGGTTGTATGAGACGACACAAACTGTAGTCGAATTCGACTCCGCCAGAGTCAAACGTGCGACTTAGTGAATTGAATTTAACTCTGGCGGCGTTGAATTTGACTCAATATGTGTAGTTTCGTAGAGGATATTTCGGATAAAGTCAACTTGACTCACCATGTTTGAGGTGCAAACACGCTGCACCGTACTCCGCCTAGCGCTGCATCTGAGGCGATCGGTGCAAGAAAGGCATGGCGCAACCCTTAGCCTAATAGGTAAGTATATGCTTTCATAAGCTTCTGCGTGTTAGCCTAAGCGTAAACGTGTGGGAACTTATATATACAAGAGACACCCTTCTTCATTACGAACATTTCACCGCAAGAAAAGCTGCAGCTATTCATTTGTTTCGTCTCTCAGTTTTTATATCAGTTTGCCAAATCTGTCAAAGTTCACAAACAGGTTTGTGACGGTATTACCACTTCTCGTCAGGGTTGAACCAGACACCTTTTTAATTAAAATATGCAAATTAAGGCTGTTATAACAGAAAATAGAAAAGTAGCAGTTGCAACCACATGTTTAAATTTTTCTGGTTCAAATTTGGAGTTTATGTTTGTTTGTTTGTTTGTCAGCTTTCTAATTTATGTAGTTCCGATAGTATGACGCGTGACGTCATAATCGATTAGGTCAATTGTCGATAATCGGAAATCTGCCTTTGACCCCGTCTCTTGAACGTAATCGTCCTCCAGCTCCGCAGAAAACAGTCTTCGTGCTCGGATTGAATTTTTCACGGGGGCTCCGGCAATTTGAGTATAGTAGTGGTGTCCTTCGGTGAGTTTCTTTCTAACTGATGCAGTTTTCAAACCTTTAATTTGGGCCCGTAATAAGAGCAGCTATGGAGGCTCAGCCCTGGCTAAAAACAATTTCGACCCCCTACTCACAACAAAGTAATATTTCTGAATTCATTCAAAAAAGTATTGTTAGCGTCAATACTGACAAGTTGTTCTGAAATTTAAGACATTTTTAAAAATTACTAAAAACCTTGTATTTTGCCTGATACTGCGATTGTTAGAACATCTTTCAATGTTGTTTTAGAAATTTTCTGTTCATAACGAAAATGTTTTTCAAGTGTAACTTTCTAGTCATATTTCTTAAATGTGATAAATTTTTTCTTAAATAACAGACATTGTTTTGCGGGATAAGAAAAGATTCAACCTCGGTTACAAATCGTCAAAAATACATTTCCTTTCAATTAAATAACGTGCAAATTGAAACGTTGTATTTATGTGGGATTAACGTTTGATTGGGGCAGCCCGGAACACGTTTTGTCCATGTTGATTTTACGTCAACATAAATCGTTGAGATCAGAATAGCGGTCATGTAGACAAAACGTGAATGGCACAAGACATTGGCTTACAAATCTTTAATTTGTATAGTTATCATCGTATATAAACAGCCATATGTCACATCAATCAAGGGACTTTTATGCGAATATATATTTCGGAAATGTACCGAATATCATATAATATATACAGACAATGTATCCAATTTTAGTATCATATGATATTCTACAGGATATTCAAGCTAATTAACAGCACCTTGCAGATATTTTCAAACATGTCATATCATATCGAGCAGGCTACTTAATAGCAACCTTGCAGATATTTTCAAACATGTCATAGTCATATCATATCGAGTGGTACACTTCGAATATCATATGATATTGCAGTACAAACAGTCAATGTACATCAGGATAGCGGACAATTCATTTTTTGAATTTGATAGCGGATCATAACGTGCAGATAAACGTTACCCGCCGTTGTAATTTTAACAAAACGTGTTCCAGGCTGCCCCACATTCCCAACTAGGCTTAAATAAGTATGTTTAGCTCAAATATATATTGCAATTACAGCATTTGGAGTATATTAACGTAGTGCAATATTTTAAAAATGTTGTTGAAAAGTGTCAAAATCGTCACATTTATTGTTACAGTTCAGATTGTCGCCTGTTTCAGCAGTAAGTTCTTGTTCACAGTATACATCAGATACAGTCGCGGTACACATTGTTAAACCTCATTGGGCCAACACTTTAAAGTACACATAAATTAAATTTTTTGAAGATGAAGGGAAGCCACGTGATACCCAAATTTTGTAGAAAGAGGTAAAAAGCGGTTTTTCAGGTTTTTGGACATGTAACGTATTATATATGTAAGCCAATAAATTACGCTCGCCTGTAAAAGTTTGACCCATGTAAAGATCAGGGGCTGAACGTTTTTGTATGGGACTAGCAAACTGTAAGCTTAAGCTTTATTGGCTTAGGTTTAGACTTAGGCTTAGGAATATGCTCATTCTTACGCTTAAGCTTAGGTTTAGGAATATGCTTATAATATTGTTCTGCCACTGTTCTTTACATTGGCCAAAACTTTTGCATAAGTACTGCCGTCAGCAAACACCACAGGAAGTTAATTAATTACTGTTGGCCGAATATTACTGTAAATTGTATTAACGGTAATATTGCATGCTATATTATTTTGCACTGCTGTCTTGGTTTTTTACATAAGTTTTGTTGTTTCGACTGATTAATAGTCAATTAAAAGATTACCTTCTCTAAAATTGACCTTTCCCCAATAAAATTAACTTTACTCCTGTAAAATAGGTTTGACCCCCCTTTACAATTGGCTTGCCCATTCCTGCGGTTCCAGTTGCAGCAGCTATGTGCCTAGAGTCAGTATTTTTAAGTTTGCGCAATTTGTAGTTTTCTTTATTGAAATAATTAAAGCCAATTTTGGTTTCGTCAAGAGTACACTGTAAATTTCATTGAGTTGATTTTAACTCAGAATGAGTTGAATCACTCAGTCTGAGTTAGGACTATCAGAACTCAGAATTTTGAGTTGATTCATTTCATTCTGAGTTATTAACCAACCCGCCTAGAGTCAATTCAACTCAGCTTGAGAATGAAAACAACTCAGAGTGAGTTTATGTTTACTGATATTAATTCAGAAATAACCAACTCGCTAGCTGAATTGATTAATCAACTCATTTGAATTTACAGTGTAAATAGTGGTTACTTTTCAACAGTTTGCAAATTGGATACTTTCAGTGCAGAGAAGAATCCGACCGCCATCCCTTATTTATGGAGGGGATGAATGCGTAAACTGCGGCATTCGAAACATAATGAAACTGTTAATATTTGATTTACGCATAGTGTTCCTGAGTGTCCCTGCCAACGTGTGCCATTTAATTTCAATTAAACAATTGAAAATCATTACGCTTATAGTTTCTATTTTTAAAGGTAAAGGTCCATGCTTTGATGACGAATATTGGTTTCCGCGAAGCGACTGTTGCTACAAGTTTATTGAATCGCAAACACAAAACGAGGTAAATTTTTTTAAATGTGTTGACACGTATGATGTCGAATACTGGTATACAACACAATGCGCATTGTATATAAGTTGTATATGCAACAGGACAATCATGTCTCACTTGGCAATTAGCGTCGATGTCAAACAATTAATGTACATACAGTCTTGCAATCAAAAAATTTTAGTTTAATTTTCAATAATAATAAAACGACCGCAAAACAGTTTTGATGTTGTTCTTAGGCTGCCCAAGAATGTATCACTGCACACGATAGCGCTTTAACGTTGATTCAAGATGTTTGGGAAAATTATTTCGTAGCTTTGCTCGCTCGAGAAACTGGCATTCCAGGTATCAGCTGGACGGCCCACGTTACTTTAAGGAGCGGCCAGGTTTCTGGTGGGTCCACAAAACAGTAAATTTAGATTCTAGATGACATTTTTTGCTTAGGCATAGGCTTAGCAACACATTTTTGGCACGCTTAGGCTTAGGCTTAGGCTTAGGAATACGCTTAATCTACGGTTATGCCCCTTAAAGTAGCATTGGCCAGTTGGACTATTAATTTATTGTTTTGTGTAGTATATTTCAGCAGTGTAGAAGCTGAAAAATTTTACGTAATATAAAATCCGAAAATTATGAAAAAATGAACAACTTTAAGTATCAAATCGATTTTATGTGATTTTGATTTAAGAAAACCATTTTTTTCGCATATTTGCTAAAATTACTGATTGCAGACTTAGCGTTTCTGGCACTGACGGGTACTAATTTTCATCTAAAATTTAGGAAAAGATTTGTGGATAGCAGGCTATCGTAACAATGCAAGAGCTAATTGGCGAGCAGAACCAGGTCTGCTTAATTATACGCATTTCCACTCAGCTCAAGACAGGCTTCGTGTGAACAGGTATGTGTTGCTTTGGGCGAAATAGGTTTCCATACAAAAGGCACATTGTTCTATTAATGTCTTTTCGGGAGCGGGTTCAGAATTTGAAATTTTAAAAATTCAAATTTATTCAAATTTAAACATCTTATGGCGTAATCAAACGGAGGCTTAGACAAGGGGGGATAGATCGCATATATCCCTTTCGATTTTTTTCAAAAACAATAAACACTTTTAACACGGTTTAGAATATTTACAAATGATTGTAAGCTAAATTATCTAAGTCGTTGTTACTAAATGGTTCAGTGTAAATTTCAGCGAGTAGATTAATCAACTCAACAACAATCAGTGATTTTTGTTTATTTCTGAGTTAATAACAGTAAACATTCACTCGCTCTGAGCTTAGTTATTCCGGGTGAGTTGAATAATTAACTCAAAATGAGTTCAATCAATTAAGAATTCTGAGAGACCTCATTCAGGCTTATATACTCATTCAGTTCAACTCATTTTGAATTAAAATCAATTCACTGTAATTTATAGTGTTGACCAGGGGTTCACAATGAATGCTTTGGACGAAATAAGTTTAAGCAACGCTTAGTAGCATTTTTTTCATTACGGTGATTCTAAAAGTAAAGTTTTTCAGAAGACAAATACCTTTAGGATGTGGCATTCAATATCCGCGACTTCGCCCAAAACCTGTAGTTTAGCATGATTATTAGTTATATATAGTTCAGTCATATTTTAACTTCACTATAAATTTCAGTGAGTTGATTTTAACTCAGAATGAGTTGAATCACTCAGTCTGAGTTAGGACTTTCAGAACTCAGAAAGTTGAGTTGATTCAATTCATTCTGAGTTAATTAATCAACTCACCCAGTGTCAACTCAACTCAGAGTGAGAATCAAATCAACTCAGAGTAAATTAATGTTTACTGATATTAATTCAGAAATAACCAACTCGCTAGCTGAATTGATTAATCAACTCATTGGAATTTACAGTGTTGGAGAATTTAGCACAACACCGTTTACAAATATTGCAACCACCAAGACAGTTGAGTATATATTATTTTCAGCGGAAATTGTATTCGTCTTGAATTTCTTGAAGACGAGAGAAATTTGGTTTCATTTGGCGGATCTACAACTACTACTTTGCAAAATTCAAATCCAGAAACTACAATTAGCGAAACAGAATATTACTGGCATGCAACAAATTGCAACACGCAATTACCAGCGGTCTGTAAATATTGTCCAATCGAAAGTAAGTCCTGTTTGTGTGTGTTTCACACTACGTCCGAGCTCGTAATCAAAGGGAAGGGCCAGGGAGAGGGGCTCAGCTTCCCAGAAAAAATATTGGGCCCCCGGAAAAATTTTCAACCTTGCTTGTAAGTAATCAACATAAAACCCTTGTGTCCCCCTCTTGAAAAATTATTGCCACCCGAGCAAAATAAGCTGGTTGCGGACGTGACTACGTCTTTCAAAACGTTTTTTTTGTTTTTAACTTCGGACATTCCTGAAGTTCTTCTTAAAAAAGTTACTAAGTTTTGCCATTTTTAGATGAAATAATACCTTCCCCAAGAGCCACAACAACCAATACCACTGAAACTGTTACTACTACTACTACAACAACATCAACGGCAACATCAACTACTCCAGCAACTACAACAACAGCAGCAACAACAACAACGTCGACAATAATAACTACTACTACCACACAAGCTCCAACAGTTGGTAATTAATGTACCGTATTTTAAATGTAATTAAAAGCAAGTGATAAGTTAAGCATAAACTTAAATGGAAATATTTTTGTTGTTTTTTAATTTTATTTCTTCAGATTTTAGAGTTAGGTTGAAGCTTAAGGTTGGGATTAACACTTGTCAAGTTGAATTAACGTAAAAATGGCTTGTTAGTGTACTATACTCCGGATGAGACGAGGATTTATTTTGCTTCTGCAGAAAGTGCTTACTGTTGCTACGGTCTGTTATTTCTGGGCCAACCCACTCTTGTTGTTTGGAATTGCTATCTTTTAACAGGTGCCGTTTATTGTGAGTTAAGTACGTTAGGAATTATGGTTTTATAACTTGTATCGTTCCTAATATTGCGACGAATAGGGGTGATATATGCTTTGAGTAATCAAATACTGCTATAGACTTTCCTTTTGCCAGAAAAGACTCTATTTAGCGATATATCGACTGGTGCCCTTTTGGACAAAGACTCCCAGGAGCATTCCCACTACAGTAACTCTGTTTCGCTCTTGTACAAATGCTATCGAAAGTTAATGTTTTGGCTTATGCTCAGGCATCGACCAAGACGTTAAAATTATGACTGTTTGAATCTAAAAATTTGATTTTAGGCAAAGTTTGTCGTAATGTGTTCGCACGCGATATTTGTCAAAATCTTGAAGATAAAAACTCGCTTGTTTGCCATACTTCTGAATGGATCAAAGTCAACTGTGCTCAGTATTGCGATGTTTGCTCACCGGATACTACAGGTATTGTTGCACGGACGTACAATCAACAATAATTGGTGCACCCTAGGTTCGGGCCCGTAACCAATGGGGACAGGAGGGCTCAGACTTCCTGGAAAAATTTTGGTCCGATCTAGAAAATTTTTAACCTTGCTTATAACTCAACGAAAACCCTGTATGATCCACCTGAAGAAGTTTTAGCCCCTCCTAGCAAAGTTAGCTGACTCTGGGCCGGAAAAGGTTACTTTTCGATTGTATTGAATTAGTGAATTGTTATCAATGCCACTGCACTTTAGAAAATTGTTTTTTGACACAGCTAAGGAACATGGCCGGTATAGAAACACTTTAGGATTCGAGTTTCAACTGTCATGTTGATGATAAACTTATACTTAAACAGCTGTTTGGGAAGCTCCACATGACGGGAGTGCCTTCTGGTGCTCGAGCAACTAGCTCTTATAGCTGAGTGGTCATACTAAACACATGTCACCCGAGAAATCGCGGATTGAATCCTAGTTTGGAAATATATGTCCGATGAAATAGAAAATGTTCGCGCAAGAAAGTGGTTATGTGTAGTTTCAGACGAGTGCCACGATTTATTCGACTATCCTGAACTTTGCGACAAGTTAATCCAAGAAGAACCTAACGCATGTCATTCTCAATTTGTCGCCCACCATTGTCCGAAAACATGTGGGATTTGTCGTGTTGAAGGTTAGGACACTAGCGCTTAATTGAGTAAGCATTTTTTTATTTTCTTATGCAAGGAGGTTCGCACCAAATGAATGGAGGCTGGGCGTTCAGTCTATTTGCTAGAAAATTTTAAAGCCCCATGGACGAATTTGTGCCTCGTTTGTAAACACTGCGATACCTCAGTGTAATATACCCAGGGGTCCTGTAGCTAATCCAAAAAATGGGGGAGCTAAATACGCTGGAGTGACATATATAATGTTGAAAGAAACGTCGCGAGCGAAGCGAGAGAGAAGTCAAATGCAATTTTATTAATATGTGTATGATAGGGACTAGTGTTGAACCGATCGGTATTGGTGCAATCAGAGTATTGGTATTGGGATTTTTGGGAGCATTCTGAAACCGGTATATACTTGTAATTTTGCTATATTCCCAGCCTAATTTAGTTGAGTTATTGCATAGCATTGAGAAAGACACTCTAATAGTATGGTAGGAGGCATTTGCTAATACCAAGAGCGGATGATCACTCTAGCAAGAGTGTTCAACTACCGAACGTTGTGTGGTACAAAATGTACCACCGGGCGTTGCATTTTTGGCCGACCCCCCTCTTATTTAAAGGGGGGTAGTTGATGTTTGAAACGTAGAATGTGCATGGTTTTAAAATTATAAACGGTGTTAGTTTACAACTGCAGTATTTCAAAGTCTAAAATTGAAAAAATTGTCAATCTTTGCCCCCTCCCACGTTTAATGAAAAGTGAAATGAATTAAGACATTATTGAAATATCTTTGTAATAGTGAATTATTACTTGCTCGCTATTACAGACTGCTACAACGAATATAGCGATGAGTTCTGTGCTCAATTAATTGCTCACGATCCTGCTTGTGTATCTGATCATTTGAAAAGCGGGTGTCGCAAACTGTGCGGCGTTTGTCCGATAATCTTAACACGTGAGTTGATGACAACCACGCCCATAGCCAGGGAGGGTTCCACGGATCCCAATAGAAGAATTTTAAACCAAACTAGACAAATTTCAACCTTGCATGAAAGTCATTGAAAACCCTTGTATGCCGTTCTTGACAGTTTTTAGCTCACCCTAGCAAGATGATCTGGCTACAGGACTGATGACAATCAAAGTTTGTTTTCTATTTGAGTTTTTTCAAAATTTTAAAGTACAATTATTCACCTGGCTCTCACATACACCTTCCCTCAGATTTACGCTTGCTGCTCATGTAAAGTTATTGAAAATTAAAAACACGATTATTTACATGGCTGTTGTACCCTGTCACTCACAATTACGTTCAGCAGGAGGCGTAGGTTTAGAAAAACGCTTAAAAATGGCAAAACCTAAACCTTCACTTACTTGTTTACTTAAGCCTAAGCCTTGCTAGACCTCTGTATTGTCAACACTTTGTTTTATCCATCGTTTACTCTATATCTATGCATTTATTCATAGGTTTGCTCAAGGATTTAAAATTATGTCCACTTTTACAAGATTGTAGTGATGGACATACCCCGGCTCAAATAGTCGAGGAACAATCCCCCAAAGCGCATTCCTCCGTCTTCTGCACTTGCGACGATTACCACTTTAATATTTGTTTCCAGCATTTACTCCCCATTTTACAATAGTCCACACGGATGCACTAACAAATCAATCTCAATTCAGCTCGGTGGATTCAAACACAACTTCAGCTAATGAGACATCTGTAAGTTCAGGTGCTGGCCAATCAGTTGAGACCAGTAACGAGTGTCCTGCAATCTCATTGGACGACATCTCGATGAATTTGGTGTTGCCACCGATACAAGCAAACGAACCGGCTCCTGAACCAATTAAAATTGGAACATCGCTACGATTTGAATGTGTCGACGGTGCTGAGCCGAAATCTGTCGATGATATGACGTTGACATGTATTGATGGTGGGGCGTATGATAAACCGGTGCCTATGTGTGTGCTTATAAATAGTTAGAAAAAAATTTTAATCGTGTTAATTGTAATATGAAAACAATGTCCAGCGCAAATCAAACAATGTTTTGTTAATTTTTTGATGTTACCTGAATTTTAGAAAGAACTTTCAATTTTATGTTGCCTAAATTTTAGGAATAACTTTCGATTAAGTTTTGAAGTATTTGAATAGGAGTTCACTGCCCTAAAAGATTTGTTTCGCTCAGCATTTTTGTACAACTTCGGAAAGTAAGTGTCGAAATTTGAATTTCCGTCAAAATCGACTCAGTAACCATGAATTATTAGAGTAGAGTTTGTAGGAACAGTGCAGGAAAACGAGGAAAATATTTCTAACATTGAAATTTTTTAATATCGAAAATAATATACGAGTCAAGAGGGGGCTAAGATACCCGTAGAAAGGGTGTCCCACACCGTTGCCCATGTGGTTGCAGCCCTGGCTAAAATTGCTTGACCTCTACAAAGCTTTGACATTTTGTTTAACATATTTCAAATAAATTTTTTATCTGATTAACAAATGTATATTGTTTTTGTTGATACCATATTACTTAAAATTATTTTATGCAGCAGGTAAGGGTATGCTCTTGGAGCCACGGTACGTCAGTAACTGCGGCCCATGTAAAGATCAGGGGCGGACCGTTTGTCTGTGGGATTGCAATAGAGTAAGCTTAAGCTTTAGACTATTTCTTTGTACTGTTACAACCCTGTTCTACTCATTTCCCGCAGCTACTGAGATTCAGCAGTACCAAATAAATACATGTCTATTTCTTAGGACCACGAACTGTTTCAATGATAATTCAGCAGAAAATTAGCCTTTTCTCGCACAGAGTATTTATAGCCAAGCAAGCAACAACACATTTTGTTTTGTAATAATTTGTTATTCATTGGCGAATCCAAGGACCACGTTACGCAACAGGAATCAAAAATAAAATTTTGTAGTAATATGATTTTGCACTAAAATTGCGGTTTGCTTCGGATTCGCTACGTTCGCGTTCTTTTTTACGCTATTATATACAGGACCCCGTCTAATAATTTCTTGATACTATAAAAGATAAATGCGATTGCAGTTAATGTTAGCATTTAATGCCGTATCAGTCATTTTCATGGTCTACCATTCAACCGCGTTGAACAATGGATCCATGCTACTTTTAAGGCGGTCCTGTTTTCTCGTACGGATGTAGCAGATCGGGATTAGATTTTAAACTTTTTTGCTTAGGCTTAGTCTTAGAGTTACAGGCCTAAAAGTAACATTGGTCTAAAAGTGCAATCATTTGCATAATTTCGTTATTCAAAACACTGTTCGTAGAGGTTATCCTTGATACCAAACGCCTTGATTGCTAAACGGTGAAAATACAATTGAGCTTGGTTTGCATCCAGCACCAATCTTGTAGTCCGGTTTCACCCTGTAATTAGGAAAAAATCATTTCCTACCATCATCTTCTGTCTTTACTTCAGCTTAATCTTGACGTAATATCTAATTAAACGTGAGCTGTCTCCGAAAATTTTCGTTCTGTCTTTACTTCAGCTAAATCTTGACGTAATATCTAATTAAACGTGAGCTGTCTCCGAAAATTTTCGTTCTGTCTTTACTTCAGCTAAATCTTGACGTAATATCTAATTAAACGTGAGCTGTCTCCGAAAATTTTCGTTCTGTCTTTACTTCAGCTAAATCTTGACGTAATATCTAATTAAACGTGAGCTGTCTCCGAAAATTTTCGTTCTGTCTTTACTTCAACTAAATCTTGACGTAATATCTAATTAAACGTGAGCTGTCTCCGAAAATTTTCGTTCTGTCTTTACTTCAGCTAAATCTTGACGTAATATCTAATTAAACGTGAGCTGTCTCCGAAAATTTTCGTTCTGTCTTTACTTCAGCTAAATCTTGACGTAATATCTAATTAAACGTGAGCTGTCTCCGAAAATTTTCGTTCTGTCTTTACTTCAGCTAAATCTTGACGTAATATCTAATTAAACGTGAGCTGTCTCCGAAAATTTTCGTTCTGTCTTTACTTCAGCTAAATCTTGACGTAATATCTAATTAAACGTGAGCTGTCTCCGAAAATTTTCGTTCTGTCTTTACTTCAGCTAAATCTTGACGTAATATCTAATTAAACGTGAGCTGTCTCCGAAAATTTTCGTTCTGTCTTTACTTCAGCTAAATCTTGACGTAATATCTAATTAAACGTGAGCTGTCTCCGAAAATTTTCGTTCTGTCTTTACTTCAGCTAAATCTTGACGTAATATCTAATTAAACGTGAGCTGTCTCCGAAAATTTTCGTTTTTCGTTTGTTTTGTGAGACAAACATATTTGGTTCATGTAAAAATCAGAGACCGGTCGGTTTTCTGCTGGACTGCAATAGAGTAAGCTTAAGGTTTAGCCGGTTTTTTTGCTTTGGTTTCACTTTTTGTTTTGATAAATAACTTTTCCGCATTCAGTCCCTTCTGGAAAAATATTGGCTACTTAGCAAATTGTCATCCTTGCTGCTAAGTCAACGGAAACTCTTGTAGGCCGCTCCTGAAAATTTTTAGGCCGTCTTAGCAAGATGAGGCAGGCTACGGGCCGAACAATACAAAGTTACAATATATACTCTATATAGAATACCTACTACTGGTTTAATGGCTTAATTTGTATGAGCATATAAGCGCAGTACAAAGTCCTAGCTACTGGACACGAGATATTTATGTGAGAAAGGGTTAATTTTGAAATTTGGCAAAAAACTTACTTGAACATCGCTCCATGCCCAGGAATAATCCAGTCCGCGGTACACAACACAGTTTTTATGTTGAGCGTTTTAATTTTGATGTTCCAATTCCAAAGTTCAGCGTACTCGCTTGGGTTTCGAATTTCGTCTTCACGTCGTATTAAATCACCTAAAATATGCAAAGTGTTAAACTGGCTATAAGTCCAAGTAGAACTTGTCAAATCTACTATTAATTCGTCATGAAGATTTTAATATTAATATTAGATTAAATTTGAGCAATTGTGCCAACTAATTTTGCCGTACTTTAAAACTTGATTTAAACAACTAACAGAGCAAATTACTCGGCAGACAGTAGTTATTTTAATGCTGTTGCAAGTATTGCAACAATTGATCGGTTTAATTTACTTCAAGTTTCGCTATATTTTCTACTGCTATAACTCAAAATTTGTATCAAGATAAAAGTAGATCAGACATGAGGAATAGCAATTTTTTTAGTCAGCCTGACAGCAGGAATTTAGACCCCTAATTTACATGAATAATTTTAGTATTTTGCAGATGAAAATTACAAGCTAAAAATTTTGCTTCAGGTTTGGACAGCTTCTTGGCATAGGTGGTCGTAGATTTAAGAATGTAACTAAGTTTCCCAATCGCCAGTGATAGGCCTCAAAAGTACGCGGCCTATTTTCAGTTGCAGCCTAGCTCTGCAATTTACATTAAGCCTCCTGGAATATTACACATACAGACTATACTGTACACTGTAAATTCCAATGAGTTGATTAATCAATTCAACTACGAGTTATTTGTTACTGAATTAAAATCCGTAAACATTAACTCGCTCTGTGCTGAGATGATTCTCACTCTGAGTTGAGTTGACCTTTGGTGAGTTAATTAATTAACTCAGAATAATTTGAATAAACTCAAAATTCTGAAGTCTGATAGTCCTAACTCAGACTGAGTGATTCAACTCATTCTGAGTTGAAATCAACTCACTGAAATTTACAGTGTAGTGACCCGAATAAGCGGGGTCTTAAGAAAAGGGGTTCCCATTTTGAGTCCTAATCAATAGAAGTCTGTAGGTATTCCTAATAAAAGTCTTAAAGAGTCCCAAAACTTTAATCAGAGTCCATAAATGTCCATTATCTCTAATTGTAGTGCATAAATAACGGCAGGACCAATTGAGTTAAAAACTTTAAAGCACACTTAAGTTTTAAAAGTACATTCAAAAGAATAACTTTGCATTATCGCTCAAGCGATTAGTATAAGAAAACGTTTAGTTCTACGGACAATTGAAATACCGGATATATATCAGTAATGAACGGCAGACAAAGGGCGGGCGAAAAATGAATAGTTCGTAACAGAATTACAGGGGGCACCCTCTCGACAGGTCAAATAAATATCAGTCCCCCTCTTATTCAGGTCACTACCATATTTAACCCCTTCTCACATTGAGTTGCCTGTAGGCAACTTAGCGCAGTGTATATACGTTATATAGTATATATCGCACCGTGTTTAACAATTGCAACACGTATACATAGTACTAAATCACCACAAGACGTGAGAGCACTCTCGGGCTCGAGCGTCAAGCTCCTATAGCTGAGTGGTGATGGTATACGCCTCCCACTCCAGTAGGTCTCAGGGGAATGGGAAAATATTCATGTGAGAAAGGGTTAATTATACAGTCTATGCTGTTTGATATTAAGTGGTCCAACTATTTATACACAAAATTCGTACGCCATCTGGCTGACGCTTTTCAGGGTCTGTTTTTGTAAAAGCTGCTTACCAACAATCGCTACTGTTCCATACTGAGGTACATTTTTGACCATTAACGTAAGATCTTGTTGTGTGTTACCGAGCGTTTTCCACAGCTCCGTGTTCGCAGTTAATTTTTGAATTTGAGACTATAGTAAAGAAATTAAATATTTTGACAATTTTTATTCAGAGTTCAATCGATTTTGCACAAATAAAAATTTTTTTGAAATCTTTATTCCTAATACATTAGCAACTTTTGCTAAAAATTCAAAAGTATATTTGATAAAATTTTAAACCAGTGAGAAATTCTGTGTTGGACTTAGCCTTTGGTCAATTTTGTACAAATATAAGTCTCAATACATTACCCGAGTTTGGTGAAAGTTCATAACTGAGCCAATCTGTAGTTTTATAAGCCAAAATTCAATTAAATGACTCGCGAAATTTATTTTTTGACAATTACTATAAAGTAGGCCACAAATTTTTTAGTCAATTTGGCTACAGTGAAAATATATTTCAGGCAATCAGAACATTTTTTTGGACTTATGGCTTAATAATTGACTCAGTGTCAACAATAAAGTACGGCAAGAAGCGCAAACGCTTAGGCAAATGGTGTCATTTTTATCCGTAACCAATTACGTACTGTTCGCTGAATCAAGATTGCATAACGCATATTTTAACAAACGATATACAACTGGATACATTCCGTGTGTACAACAATGTGCCCAGCTCGTGTTGTGCTTTTGCCTCTCATCTTCAAATTTTGGGGGGCACATTTCTGAAATGACACCATCTCTGCTAATTTGCCCGCTGCTAAAGTTTTGGCATATATCGAACGTCCAAAGTAAGGGTGGGGTAAGGCAATAACACAACGTTCTATGGTACATTTTGTACTTTGAAAATAGCGTTTAGCTGCATACAGTTTTCTATCGGGAACCTCAACTCTTGGTTAAATTGAATGCTTACTTCAGCAAGTCGGGTCTTTTTCAATGTTTTGCCTTCCATCATCCAGTCGCCGAAAATTTGTCGCTTCGTTGCGAATAAATTCAAATTCCCAGCGTGAGCGGGATGCGTTTTGGTCAATATTACCGTTGAGATTGAATTCGCTCGAATGCCGTGACGAGTTAATTCTAAAACATGTGTACAACAAATAATTGTTAAACACTGTGCATTGTGTATTATTTGACAAGATGTATACGGGTTCTTACAATGTGATGGTTTTTGTTGCTAAACTCTTGACTATTTTCTTTGTCTATGATCTACTACTAAGTTTTTGTGAGCAATTCGAGCAATATTAATTGTATGGAGGGGTATTACCAACAAAAGCTATTGTTCATAGTTTGTATTTTGACGTTGAGTTACGATTTCTACGCATGTTTTTCAATAAACTCTTTCTCACATGAATATTTGTAATCAATTATGTTTCACTGACCTCTCACAATCTTATTAGTATCCGCGGGCAGGCCGGTATCAACCAATATCCACTGCCCGTCGTCTTTAACAGCGGTCACACTTGTTCCCATTCGATATTCGTGTGAATCGCCTACTCGTGTCCATCCACCTTCTGAGATCAAAAACAGGTCCGGCGGAGGCATCGGACGGCTGTTTGGTTTAGAAGAAGGCAACGATGGAGATATTGGAGGTAAAGCTGTTGAACTAGCAGGATCCGGCCACTGAAATTATGTTGTGCTATTGTCATAATTTTAAATTGGTATAAATCTAGACTAATTTAATGCGAAGCATTGTGGATCGGGTTTGTGCGTATTTTCGGGCTAGGATCAGAGGACGGACCAATTTTCCGCGGAGATGCAATACAGCACGCTTAAGCTTTAGACTAGTTTTTGTGCTTAGGCTTATGCTTAATTATAGGCTCATCCTTATGCTTGGTTTACGTACAGGCTTATCCTTACGCTTAGGCTTAGGCGTAGGAATATGCTTATACTACTGGTACGTCCCTGTTGTATGCATTGGCCGTATTTCCTATCACCGTCTGAACTACTTTCGTACTAGAGCCCACAATCAGAAAATTTTTAGTAAAGAAGATATTAGATTATATAAAAAGCGCAATGATAATTTTCATCAAGACGTCACTCATTGAATTACTGTCAAACACATTCTACACCGGTGGGGGTGGGCAGAAAATGTGTCTATGTTGCCCCCATTCTCCCCGTACCAAATTGTTTCCATCAACAGGCACAACTGGAATGATCGTAAATCGTTTGTCGCTTCCTGTCAAAGATGTTAGTCCTCCTGTGCCAGTTTTGTGCTTTCCACCGGTTACAGGTTTACCTATCCACGGATTTAGCGTCGGCCTTGGACGCAGGGCTGAAGATACTTCTGTCGATGGAGTCTCAGAGCTAGCGCGAGTCCTTTGTGGCCCCTGAGATGTCGTTTGAATCCACGAAGTCCAAACACTCCAAGCGGCAAGTCCTAAACTTTGGGTCTGTTTAGAAGAATCTGTCGCTGTACTAACAATATTTACCAGTTCACTTTTAGATTTAGATCTCGGAGGCGGTGAACGCGTAGTTGAAGTTGGACCTGGTAACGTAAACACTGACCCTGTGCCGATAACTTCTGAAATAAAATATGGCAAAATAGAAACACGAATATTTAGAACATTTTTGTCGTAATACCACGTAATTAATATTTTGTAAAGTAAACGTTAAAATATCAAAATATTGGTTAAACTCGCTTTAACCCTTTCTCACATGAATATTTTCTATTTCTCCTGAGACCTACTTTTATGCTAGGATTCGAACTCCAGTGACTGGAGTGGGAGGTGTATACTATCACCACTCAGCTTATAGGAGATTGACGCTCGAGCCCGAGGGGGCTCTCACGTCTTGTGGTGATTTTGTACTATGTATACGTGTTGCAATTGTTAAACACGGTGCGATATATATTATTTAACGTATATACACTGCGCTAAGTTGCCTACAGGCAACTCAATGTGAGAAGGGGTTATAGATAGTAAATTGAAAATTTTTCGCTTAACCCTTTCTTTCTCACATGAATATTTTCTATTTCCCCTGAGACCTACTTTTATGCTAGGATTCGAACTCCAGTGACTGGGGTGGGAGGCGTATACCATCACCACTCAGCTAAAGGAGCTTGACGCTCGAGCCCGAGGGGGCTCTCACGTCTTGTGGTGATTTTTTACTATGTATACGTGTTGCAATTGTTAAACACAGTGCGATATATACTATTTAACGTATATACAGTGCGCTGAGTTGCCTACAACAACTCAATGTGAGAAGGGGTTAAAATTGTAAAATTTCAGAACACAAAAAGTATGCTTCTTCACTGGAAAATACTGGACGAATATCTGAAGAAGCTGTTTACTTTTTGCCGAGAGTGGATCTGCGCAACAAATGTACACTCCTTGTTGCCTGCTCCGGTCACACGCGTATCCTTGTGGGCAGGACGAAGGTTCAAACGGATCGCATACTAGATATTTGAGGTCAAAATCAGACGCTGAGGGGTCTTGAACGAACGGATCAACTCCAAACGGGCACACTGAAATGAGTAATTTTGAGACTAAATAAACATTTCTCGCATGAATATTTCCTATTTTAACAGCGGATGTTGGAACAACACGGTCTGCACATCAGCTCGAAGTTTTGCCCAAAGTTAAAGGCCATGCCGGAAATCGAACCTCGGCCCTCTTGTACTGCAGCCAAGCACACTACCAATACACCATGTAGTCATTGCAACAACTTCATACACCGGTATATGTGCGCATGTATTGCAATCTTTTTGTATAACATACACTTACCGTGCACATATACCAAGAGCGAACAACTATTTTTATGCTGGGATTCGAATGAAAGGACCTCACGGCTGGAAGGCGTTTACTATCACCACTCATCTGCGTTTGCTCGACCATCGAGCACACGTGCTTTTTGCATGTTGTGGAGATTTTCTACTACACATAAGTCTAGTAATTGTTAAACACTGTGCGTTGTGTATTTATTGCACGTTCACAATTTTCAATTTTATTGACTCAAGTACACTTAGCAGAACGGCGCTTTTGTAGTTCCCCCGTTACGCAGACGTGGGAGATCTTGTTTTTCTGTTTTAAAAACCGCTTTCTATTGCAAAAATTTTGCGTTGTGTTTTTAGGGGGGCTGCCGCTCCCCCCCTGCACCCCCTGCGATTTGAAGGTATCCTAAGCAGGTTGGGGGCTGCCGCCTTCCGAGCTCCCTGCACTATGCATTCTGTTATTGAATGTGCTTATTGAAATAGTTTTGAACTGTTTTGAGGCGTAAGTATGAGAAGCGCTTTACTGCGGGGGGCTTGGAGGGCGGCAGCCCCCCACCCTGCTTAGTAACCTTTCAAATCGCAGGGCGTTCAGGGGGGCAGCCCCTTGAAAACAACATTCGTTTGGGGCCCTCACCCTGGCCTGTCTGCTCCTGCACTACGCATGATATAGTGGAAATTGCAGATTACAGCCAGAACGCTCATGATACGTAATTTGGACATCAGTAAGAATTGTTTTTGGGCAAACCATTTCACGTAAACAAAACATACTAACACATTGATCAATAACGACAGATACGATAGGTTAAATGCAACGATCCAGCCATGATTTTATATCAGTTGGGCATAATTAACACCTGTCTAGAGAATTTTTTGACCTCAAGAATTCAGCAGATCTCGCTGGAAAACGTTCCGCCCCAAATGATCTTTATATGGGCCATAAAAACAGGAAATGTGAACAAAATTGGGAAACTATTAAAACTGTGTGACAATTGGATTAGACTCACTATTCTTCTTAAGGCCCAATATTTGCAAAATACGGTCAAGAACACTCTCTTCAAACATTGTCAGCGTGGGGTTTTGTCCGGTTCCACCGCCATTTTGAAGTGAATGGACTTGAGCTAACGTCGGGCCCGAGCCTGATTGACTTCCGCTGAATCCATTCAAAGCACCAAAACGGTCGCTATTATGACCAGTAAACCAGTCTGCAATAATAATCATCGATAAGGCAGATTAGGCTTTGTAACACATGTCGTACTGTAGTGACCCGAACAACTCTAGTGATAAGAGCCGCGCTCATTTTAAGTCTGAATCAATAGGAGTCCATATAACTAATAAGAGTCTATAAATGTCAATTAAGTAGTGTACTTAAATTGTTCCCAGTGTAACGAAACCGGGTTTTTCGTTAGATTTGCCCTCCGGGACAATCGGCCTAGGCGGATCTTTCCATGGGAAAATCGGTATAGACAGATCATTCCGGGAGTAAACATATGACGGGGAAAATCGGCCTGTTGTATAGGACAAAACCAGTGCCGGAGAAGACAGGTTTGGGGCTCCACCAAACTCACTGGCGAAGCGAGCGAAAAGCCAGACGCATTTTAATACTTTGGCGGTTTTTGTTTCAACCGTTTACGGTGGGCGCCTCCCCAAATGGGAGTATAGGGGGTGGAGGCTGCTCCGGCCCTGGGCAAACCAAATTTTAGTAAACAATCAGCTTGTGTGAGTCTATTAAACTTCGACACCAATTTCATTTATCCATTAAATATAACGATTTGTTTTTAATGTTTAGGTCGGCGTGGAATTTGGCGTCCGGCGGCGGACGCCTGAAGATATTGCTAAAAACTGCACTGGACTGCATAATATAGTAAAAAGGCATATCGGCATCATATTTATGCAAACTTGCTCACAGCTGGGTTCGACTCTAATGCCAACTTACCTCTTGGTTGAGCAAGGATTAGTTTGGCAGTAAGTACTGATATGTATATAATTCCAGCAACATTGTTAATCATATTTCCTGAGTTTTAAAGAAATCGTATGCCTATAATTGTAAGATAACACACTTGGAATGAGCCGTATAAAATCAAAATGTGTGGGTATTGATAACACGACCATGTAGATTTGAACATTTGTAGTTTCCTGTGTCAGGTTAAATTTTCCGCCGGCCGAATTTCTACCGGAAAATTCGGCCGGATGAATTTGCCACCCTGACAATTCGGCTTGCCAAATTTTCCCCCATGAAATTTAATAGATGCTGTTATACAGGGTGTTATTTTCAGATATCTTGTGATGAGTGTTAGCCATGCTAAGTATCGATGTTTGCCGTTATCCCGTGCCGACTGATTTCTGACACCTGTTTTTCGCGGTCATATTTTACGCAAACTTGAGGCACCTGGATTCAATATGATATGTTTCCGCAGACATGCGAGATCTGTTCCTCACAATGATGTTTTTTGCGCTGATATTTGACGTTGTTTCTCACGATGCATATTTATACCGACCAGACACACATTTTTAACGTTACGGTTTTTTAAAATAGAAGCTAAACCGCTGCGGAATGCTCATTTTTCCTTTCCCCGATGATTCGAAGACTAAGCTATTGGCCTTTAAACGGAAAACAGGGATATTTTAGGGAAAACCGAAAATTTCAGTGCTCTTGTGCACTTCCTCAAATTTGCGGTTAGGTTTAAGAAAAGGTTTTGCAGTTGAGCAAGTACAGAAGAGTGTGGTTGTGGTAACCTTCTTCCGTATCAACATTTCGGTTCTAAGACACCCTGTAGTTTTCTTAAAAATAATGGTAGCATTTCTGCTTAATTCAATTATGCCCCTGTTTTGCACCTATAGCTTTAGTAGTGCAATATTCCACGAAACCGCTATCCAGGGTACAATCGGAGGTCTGCCAACGGCTCTGTCTCCAACGGAAAATCGACTTCCGGCTCCGGCTCCTGAAGAATTTTTGTAGAAGGTTCCTAGCAATTTCGGCAGGGAAATTTTGCTTAGTTTTACTAAATTTGTCTGCTTGGTGCGTTTCGTTTTAAATTTTGGCACAGTTTTGACGAATAAATTAACAAGATTTTGTAATAAATAAGCGGAAAACCAAACGCTTTCACAACACGCTAGAGATATCTGCTAAAATTAACAAATTAAACATCACTTTAACTACTTCATTTCTGCTCACATCCGGCTCCGGCAAGTTTTGTTGACCCCCAGCTCCGGTTTTTCCCCTCCAGTTGCACCCTGCCGCTAGCGTATGCAAAAAGGGTGGGTGCACTGTAAAAAATGACGATTCAAATTGACTCTCTCCGAAATAGGCTCTACGGCACTACACAAACTGAGTGAATCTCGACTCAACCACAGTCAAACGTGCGGCTCAATGAGTTTAATTTGACTCGGACGGAATCGAATTTGGCTAAGTTTGTGTAGTCCCGTAGAGCGTATTTTGGAGAGACAATTTCACTCACCATTTTTTGCAGTGTCAGGGCGTATGTCCCCATTGAATCCGTAAAGTGCCTCTTTACCTTACAATTTCTTCCTCTCAGAACATCGGCACATATATAGAATTCAGTAAAAATTGTATTTCATAACTTTTGCCAGCCATCCTCCATGTTAGAAATTTCTGGATCGGCCGCTGGACTAAACCTTTTTATTCCTTAATTCGCCGATAAGACACTGGTTTCAGCGTCGGTGGGTATTGGAAACTTGTCAATACGCATTCGCGAGATAAGCGAGCATGAGTTATAGACAAATTCAAGTATTCAATCGAACCTATGTTTTGCGTCCGTATACTCAAATGTAGCATGTGTAAAGCTGTTCAAGGTTTATATCGTATTAACTCTTGAACAATTGACGTCTGAAGCTTGGCATGTTTAAAAAATTTAATTTACTGAGACCAATTTTAGAGTTGCTGCCCTGCTGGTACAGTTTGATGGCTTAAAGATGAATTATACCCTATCTGTGCCCATATTCTTAAATACGTATATAAGCACACATTAACAGCAGTGTGTAAACCGAATATGCGTTTCATTTCCAATAAAAACGTTTTCGTCTCCGTTATAGAAATACCGGAGTGAAACATTTTTCAAACTTTGGTACTTCAATATCCGTTTTCGACTCCGTTGTTAAGTTTTGTGTAATTTTCACATTCACCGATGGAGAATTTTGAAATTTGGCACATTTTTTTCTGATTGGATTGGGCATACTTGTCAGCAAAATTTGAGAAACCTTAGGTGTATAAGGGTTCATCCGTTTAATGCCAATTACATTCTGTCGATATGTGCTAATAACTGTTGGAATACGAGTCAAATTATTTATATAAGCAACAAAAAAATAGTATGAAACACTGAATATTTACAAATTAATGTTGCAACTGCGAATATGTTTAACTTCATAACAAATGTTCCGAAAGAATTAGGAAATTGCAGACGTTTTAGAAAAAATGTTTAATTTTAAGCTTACATTTTCAACTGTCAAAGTAATCCTTTATGTAAAGCATAAACACTTAAAAACTTTACGCAACAAATACGTCTTTTTGTTCATTTATTGCGAAACACCGTGACCCTGGACGGCCTTAGAGTTAACGCGCGGCCTCTTCAAAACGCGACAGTACATCAATGTTTCCGCATTAAGAACAACACCGCTCTCGCACGCAATATGTACGATTTGTGAATTTGAACTTTTGTAAAACGAAGCGTAACAATGAAAGCAAAGATTTAGCATTTATGCGGCAACTTTATAACGGCAAGCTGAGATATTACGTATTTTAGACTGTATGGACGAGAAACTTAAATTTATAAAACCAAATAAAAAATTCGGTTAAATTTAAGCTACTTCGCTATTGGAAAGTGTATGCAAAGCAGAGATGCTATACATGTGCCGACCCGTGTAAAGATCAAGGGCCGGACGTTTTTCTGTGGGACTAGAATAAAGTAAGCTTAAGCTTTAGACTAATTTTTTGTCTGGTTTATGCTTAAACTTAGGCTTAGGAATATGCTTATTCTTACGCTTACGCTTAAGCTTAGGCTTAGGAATATGCTCATTCTTACGCTTACACTTAAGCTTAGGCTTAGGCTCAGGAATATGCTCATTCTTACGCTTACACTTAAGCTTAGGCTTAGGCTTAGGAATATGCTCATTACGAAACTGAAATTCGACGTTGAACCAAAATGCGCTGCTTGACATAAACGTGCTAATTTTTTGAAACTCACAAATATTTTTTTTTCAACATTTACGCAGATAAACGGATAATCAGCGTTACGTACAATAACACAGATGTTAGGAAAATCGTTTTTATACCAATTTTAAAATTGAAATTAACAAACTTTCTTTCTGCTTAAAAAGTTGTTGCTAACCGAAATCTGTAACCTTTAAAATCGGATATTTTAAAGCAAAACTATACATTTAATGCTTGTTTGTATATATATTTATGCACCGCTGAACAAGCGACTGTTCATATTTGTTGCGGACGCCCTGATTGCACAACTGACACTAAATGTTTAACTTTAAGATTAGAATAATTTGTTTCACAGCAAAACCGCACATTTAACAACGCAAAATGATGTTCCAACTGGAAAATTAAACATTATTGGAGTAAATTTGTTTTTCAGTATTAAGATTAAAATGAAAGACAGCTTTGGCAGCATGGATCACGTTTAATTTTCGATACATTCTTTAGTTTTCTATTAATTTTGAGAACATCAGGTAAATATTTGCATACCTTTTTTGTTATGGTCGAGAAATAAAATAATATTGGAGTTTTATGGTGTACGTCGTTTTATTTTTTGTATTTTTACTATCCGTTTACAACCTGCTTGCCATGCAATGTGACAAAATGATTATTTCGTATTTGTGTTACTGAATGTAGTAAATTAGCTCAAACAGTGTTTACTACATATCGCTGGAATTTATAGTCGGAAAATATAACGAAGAATTTCATATTTAGGGCCCATATTCAGTTTACGAAACAACCTGTATCCAATTTCAAGCCCACGTTACTATTAGGGCGTACCGTTTTTCTCACTTGACTCTAATTGTTCAATTTTAGACTAAATTTTTTTCTTATGCTTAGGCTTAGGAATATGCTTATATTACTGTTACACCTCTCAAAGTAACACTGGCCGAGTTTCATATATCTACAAAAAAATTCTCATTTGCTCAACTTTTCAATAAGTCAGTAAGTACTTCAAGTTATGGTTTTGGGAGGTGGGGTGAGCCAACTTCCTACACTAAAGGAAGGATGTTAGAGAGCCGTTATTCATCTTTGGGGAAATGTCGTACCTAATGTGACCCGAAACTTATAGAAGGAAAAAGATTTGGTGGTAAAAATTAAATTACGGTGAAAAAATAGATTTGGCACATTAAATTATTTACATCACGGCGTCACAAGCCCCCTCAATTCGCCACTTCTTAAACGAAACAATTATACAACTTTGCTGCATAAATTAAACGAGTTTACTGCCTTATTCACAAGTGCAAGTTTTTGTAGCGAGAAATTGTAGTTGGCAATTGCAGATGCACAATTTGTCAAATAATTCTTAAACAAAACTTGGACGAGTGAATATGAGTATATGGCAGGGTTCCATCGGAATTTCGATTCCGACTAAAAATCCGGCAAAATTTGGCTTCCGATTCCGGCTCACTGCTGATCCGATACCGGTATTTTGATTGTTCCATTATGAGGTTTTAAGATGATTGAACTTAGGTTTTGCTTGTTTCGTTTTGTTTCGTTCATTTGCAATTAATCTGTTGGTTTTTTCTAAGTTAACAGTCCGAGTTGTTACGTGTATTCCGTCAGCTATATGAACAATTTTTTACTGAAACAGTGAACAGTAACGACAACAGGCATACTGCAACAAAAGTTGAAAATCATACACCTTTAACTTTTTAATAGAATAACTAAAACTTGATTCCGATTCCGACAGAAAAATTTGATTCCGATTCCGCTTCCGACAAAATCTAGTTCCGGTTGGAACCCTGCTATATGTCTCCCTGCTTGAAGAGTCAAATTATTTTCCTCGTAACAAGCCAGGCGGATTTTGAACAATAATTCCAGGACCACTATGAAGCCGATAAAAGCATTGACAGCAATACGGACGTGCACCATGCAATTTATACGTTCCACCTGCTGCAGTTAATGCTTTACGACAATACGTGCAAACAAAATGACACGGATGAAATCGTTGAGGTTGTTTTGAAGTTGCCGACAATGCTAAAATATTGCAAAAATAGTTTGCACAAACTGCAATTGCAATAATGCATTTTTCACAATAACTTGCGTACTTCATGTTACTCTTTTTCCTTTGGTTGTAACGTAATCGCTATAGCAGTTACAACTATGGTGGAAAGCCTGCGCCGTCATTATAGAGGCCAGAGCAGGTGTATATGTGCGCTGGAATAGGAGTTATTTCTTACTTTTCCCACTCAGTTATCACATAATCAGTATATCAAGTTAAAAAATGTGTTAGAAATGAAAAATTTGCAGGAGCGAATTTGAAATTTTCTCGACTGGGTCGCACTTTTGAACAGTCAAACTCAATATTCTGGATGCGTTCAAAGGTTTAATGATTTGTATTTCTACTCGTTGAATAATTTTCAATGCAAGACGAGCAAAAGGAAAGATGCAGAATGCTCTGCTCCATAAGACCAGCGGGCAATAAGTTGGTCCGCCGGATTGAACGGGTATATTCTGCGACGTCACACCGGTACGTACCTGTAATACATGGTCCAATAATTTCTTCGTTACACGACGTACAGATACGACGGTTAGCGTTGTCTCTCGGCAGCGCAGCAGGGCTTTGTGATCGAGCGATGACAAAACTTCTTATTGATGCCTGAAATATAAATATATTTTAATGTCAAAAATATGATTTATTTTTAAAATATTAATATTTCAGTGGTAAAAATATACAAAAGATTAAAACTAAAAAGGAAATGTAGCGTTAATTTGTTCACTTTTGGCTGGCAAGAGATTAGAATTTTAAAGCATTTAAAAGTATTATTTTTTGTATAAAATAGCAATAAATAAATTATTTTAAACCCAATCGATATAAACCATTGTCCCGTATCTTGCTGTGGAAGGTTTTGGTTAATTCTTTTGAAAATGAAGTTTCAAAAACCAAACATATGAATGCTAGAAAAACGCTAATTTAAATTTACAGTTAACCCCTTCTCACATTGAGTTGCCTGTAGGCAACTCAGCGCAGTGTATATACGTTAAATAGTATATATCGCACAGTGTTTAACAATTGTAACACGTATACATAGTACTAAATCACCACAAGACGTGAGAGCCCCCTCAGGCTCGAGCGTCAAGCTCCTATAGCTGAGTGGTGATGGTATACGCCTCCCACTCCAGTCACTGGAGTTCGAATCCTAGCATAAAAGTACGTCTCAGGGGAAATAGATAATATTCATGTGACAAAGGGTTAATTGTATTATAATCAAAATGCCATCTTACATCGGTACGTCGCATTGGTAATGGGCTTTGGCCAGGTGATCCAAAATCACTACCATAGCTAAAATTAATAATGCATAGTTAATTGTTAATTGATAGACTTCTGTTTAATTTTTGCCATCACAGTGTAGACTGGGGGTAACTTGCGTAAACTGTGTACCGTAAAATTATACAAAACTCGCAGTGTTTAGCAATTATACTTTTACGCAGTTACAAATTATCATAGCGCTCTATCCAGCTCAATGATCAAGCTTAAGTGACGATGATAATTCGCTTCCCTCTTGAAAATACCACGTTTGAATTTAGCTTGAAAGTGAGTCTTAGTTAAAATAGAAAACACTCGTATGTGAAGGGGTTAAGGATGTGCTGCCGGGCTAATACTTTCCAGAGGAGACCGGCACCTATACAAAAAGCGCCTTGACGACGTTTCGATACCAAAATAGTGCTAACCTCAAGCTTTGGTCTGCAAAATATCGGTATTGTGACCGTCGTACAACTGGAGATTCTGTTTGACCTCGAGTACTCGCTAAAGAAATAATCCAAGCTGAATTAAAAATTGAACAAATACATTTCGGTTCAGGCCCCGAAGCCACCCATGCCGAACCAGGTTTACCAAGTAGCCACCAGGGCACAACATTGTGTCAGCGTGGCCAATCCCCACCATATGTGACTACCGAGTCGTGTGCCACTACGACACACAATCCTGTCTATCCCTAAACTTACACCCGCGAGCGAATGCAATGTGGTGGTGCGCGAATGGCGATGAAATACTGGACCAGCCAAGATCGAATAGGGGACTCCCACTTTCAAGGTAGAGATGCTGCTACCCCCTACACATCGCTGGTCATTGGTATCATAAGGCCAATTACTCCATCATAGTACACCTATTGCCAGTTAATGAGCGTTTTCCTGCTCTCGACAGTTGTATATTTGTGTTTACACTCACGTTTGTTCCAGCCCTGTATCGAGCGGGACCGTATCCAGAGGGGGGGCAGTGAAGCTTAGTCCATTTAAGAAAAAATTCGACCCCCCGAGGAATGTTTCAGCTCCGATTGTAAGTTTGGTATTATAACCGCGTTCCCATCTTAAACTTGTTTCGTCTGCCTAGCAGTTTGAACTGGCTACGGGTGTGATAGCCAGGCCTATATTTTAGCGGGGGTTGAAATATTTCAATGAGGCATAAGACAATTTAGCGTAATTTACAACTGGGAGTATCGGTCTATTAGTTGAAAAAATTCTAAATTATCGACCTGAGCTCACTTAAGGTGGTAACTAAATTGACTCAGAGTGAGTTAATATTTATGCTATTAACTCAGAAATAACCAGGAGCAAATATTAACTCTTACTTTGAACTGATTAATCAACTGACTTAAATTTACACTGTACACATACCGTCATCGTTCGTTCGTTGTTTATAATCTAAGAAAACAAATTCAACGACGTATAATGAATGAAAGGTAGAAATATATTAAGTTTTCTGTCAAAATTGAAAAAATATTTTGTAGGAACATTTGAATTTAGTTTATTTTTTTAACTTAAATTGAAGTACTTCAGTGGCCTGGAATACCTCTTTCTGGCGATTTTTCTTCCGGTGGTTCTTCGACTAACCATGGTTCCTGTCCGCTTGCCATCATTTGTGGTAGTTTCCGCTCGGAAGTTGGAGATATTGACGATGCCATTGCTTGATGAGAACGCTAAATATAATTTAAATTGCTCAAAAAAACTTAAATGTAAATGTTGCACCTTTACTTTTTTGAGTATGGTTTATTCAGTTATAACAAGAGTGGATGATCACTCTTTATAACAAGAGTGTGCAACTGGGTACATTCTGTGTATTAAAGAATGTACCAGCACGCATTGCATTTTTGTTTGACCCCCCATTAGGGGGGTTAAGCAAGAGATTAACAGTATGCGTCAGTACACCTACCTCCCCTTAAACAAGGGGGTTACAATTTCCTCCTTTACAACGATATAAAACTGCATAAAGACCTCCCTAATCAAGGGGGGTAGGCCAAAAACGCAACGCGTGTACATTCTTTAATACACAGAATGTACCCAGTTGCACACTCTTGTTATAAAGAGTGATCATCCACTCTTGGTTATAAGAATCAATTTACCCGTTCAGCAATATCCACGCTACTTCCTCGTTTTAGTACTTCAGCTGCGGCGTTGCAGTTAAGCACAAGACTATCCAAAGTGTCGAATACTGTTTTTCGTCCTAAAATTAAAGCAAAAAAGGTTTCAAATTCAGGTAAATTTAACTATAAATATTTTGTAAAATTTAAGGTAAAACTGAAATACACTTTTAATCACTTCAGACTTCCGAAATGCCTGAGAGATGTAGCCAATGTAAAGAAAAGTGTCGTGCAGTAGTGTCAGCTTACTCATAAGCCAAAGCCTAAGCCTAATCCTAAGCAATAGATAATCTAATGCTCAAACTGCGTACTCCATTGCAGACTTGCAGCAAAACGGTACGCTCTGATCTATACATTGGCCTGAGATGTCAACCCTAGTATTGAATATTTATTTTTTGTACTAAAATTTACATATTAAAACAGATTTAAGGTACCTATAGACTTCGTTTTATACTATAAAAGTTAATTAAATCTAAAATTCTTAGGAAAATAAGAAAGAAATTGGTTCATAGTCAGGTCAATATTGCCAGTAAAGCAAATTACGCGAACCCCAAGCTTCTTCAGGAGATGGGGTGCTCCCATTTGGGTCAATTGAACACATGAACTATCACTTAGAAACTTTCCAAGTTATAAGCACTTAAATTCACCCAGTGGCGGATCCAGGACCTTAAAATGGGGGCCAAAATTTCACAGGTAATAAACTTACTTTTGACCCATACACAAACCACGAACAATTGTCACAAAATTGCTATATAATTCTTGTCGAGATGCTGTTGGGGGGGGGCAACGGCCGGGGTGGCCACCCCCATGGATCCGCCATTGAATTCACCTACTACTACAGTCACTTTCAGATCAGCAAATGCAGCAGACCGATTGTTTCAAAACCTTTTTACTAACTGGTGATAGGTGCTACACACATCTGAGAATATTGTTTATAGAAGAAAGTGTTACTTTGATAATCATCAACATCATCGATCGCTGAATTCATTTCAGTGATTGACATGCATTTTTCGGTCCGCTGTGGCGGTCCAATTCGACGCCGGGCCTCGCCATAAGGCGACCCTGGTAAAACGGTTGGAAATCGAACCAAGGCCTGCGGACCTGGACTGCTTGTATATGACGCGATCGACGGACTTCCAGCATGAGGCATCGGCTAAAAAATGGCACGTGAATTTGGTTTAGAGAGTAAAAGATTTTTGGTCCGAGGGCGATAAAGCAAAATGCAGCTATTTTGTAAACTTAAAACGGGTCTTAGATTGCATTTTTTAAAAATTGTGATGAATCGAGCAACGTATGTTTAAATCGATGCGTTGTCTGTGAGTTGGTTTTGTTCAACTTGCATTTGAATTCGCTTAATGTACTCTCAAAACATGACACTCTGAGCTACCGCTCGTTAGCGCTCGAAGGTCCGTAAATTCGATAAATTTGTATGTTGGTATGAATTTTGTAAAGTTAAAAAAATAATTTCATGACAAAAAGTAGTTCTTTTTACTTTATTTGACAGTTGAAAATTATATTCTACTGGAAATCAATATTTTTGAAAAGCGATAGTCACGGTGTATTCAACGAACATTAAAAATAACGGAACTGAAAAATGGATATTGAAGTATAAAAGTCTCATATCAGTGTGTTTTATAAAATTTAGTTGACACATGCATATATCAACGCTTCACATCTTTAGGATTTGTCACAAATTTCGTGATTATATTTGCCAAATCAAATAATACAGCAGCATATCTGTAATGAAAAATTGAACGATTTTTATACGATTACCTATGAGCATACAAATAACGGGATTGTCAGCCTTTTTACATAATGCAAACAGAACGAACGTCGTTTTAACACTGGAAACCGAAACGGAAATCCGGTTGTATTGGTAACGGAAATGGATATCCGGAT
The DNA here is from genome assembly GCA_030248215.1 of Enoplolaimus lenunculus. Classification (NCBI taxonomy): domain Eukaryota; kingdom Metazoa; phylum Nematoda; class Enoplea; order Enoplida; family Thoracostomopsidae; genus Enoplolaimus; species Enoplolaimus lenunculus. Next base: position 64,800 of record JASANG010000724.1, on the reverse strand, counting down.
ATTAAACACCCTGCTGTCAATAGTTTTTAAAATATGTTTGTGTATAATTTTTTCTCACTGCCATATTGCTTACCGGTGGATTAGGTGGAGATGTCTGTGGACCGTAAATAGGCATTTTTATACGGTTTTATTCATTGGTAAATGTGTAAATTAAGCCACAATGCGGTTTCAATGCAACATTTTAAATATAATAACATAATATTTAAACAAAGCACAACATCAATATTTTTTGAGTATGCCGGCTCATGTGAAAACATCAGGAGTGGAACGTTTTTTGAAAGTCTGCAATCGAGTAAGCTTAAGCTTTACACTTATTTTTTTGCTTAGTCTTAGGCATACGCTTATTCTTTGATGTACTCTCATTGTTACGCTTAGACTTAGACGTAGGTCAGACTTAGGCTTAGATATATGCTCATGCTATCGGTACGGCCCTGTTCTATACATTGGCAAACTTGTCGAATACTCTTAGTTTTGGTTTAGTTTACGTAGGAGCTCAATTCTATTATTAAAGCTGCGATGGAATTGAGGGGGTTCCATTATGCTTAAATGGTGTAGAAAACGTCAAACTCGATATACATTGCTACTGCTCCTATGAACGCTTGCGAGAAATGTATCACAAGTGCTTGACCACAGAGTTTATATTCTCAAATGTGTGTACCACCTATCACCAGTTAGTAATAAGTCTTATCATTGTATCCAGAGAATGATGCTGTAAAAATTCAACACTGCAGTAGATTTTGCCTATTTCTGTGCCAATTTTGAAATCGGCAATTGAGGAGTTTGTTAGTTTGAAGTCTTATCGCTAACTGGTGATAGATGCTGCATTTGAAAATACGGGCCTAGATTTGACACAAAGTATTTAGTAGTTATTGCTGTAAATCTTTTGGAATAGAACTGTATTTAAACGTCCATTGACATTTACAATTTAAATTACTCGTAACATTAAATATCCAAAAGTTTAATTCAAAAATATAAAGACAGTCAACAAAACGATAAAACATTAAATTGAAAATTTAACCGAAAGCTTTCAATAAATGTTTCACAATAAACGTTTACAGCCACCCAATGACGAGTTGTTACAAGACAGAGCAGGACGACTTCCGGTTGATGGCAAGAAAAAATTCGCTAATACCGAATTTTTTCAATTCTATTAAAACAATTTTCGGCCAGAGGGCGTTCGGCGAAAATCTCCGCAGCGGAGACGAAACCGCTCATAATAGTATCTTGTCGTTGTGACCTTGAAAACAAAGAAAATAATACGCCAAAGTGACAAAAACGTATGACAATTGAGCGAATATGTCTTTAACCAACAAGGTGAACAAACCAAAATGCGTTTACGAGACACTATTTTGAGGTCAAATATTGCGAACAGTGTCAGTTAAAACAATTTTGTGATGTGTGGGGCTCCATTACAAAGTTTTCGGTAAAAGCCCTCTTGTACCGCTATGCTACTGATCGATAGCTTTAACCCGAGACGAGATTTTCGGTTTCGGCTCACACAGAAAAGGAATCACTTTTAAATAAAATTGCATAATAGCTCTTGTACACTTTTCTCAACACGCATATTTATGGGGACAATGTAACTTTAAGGGGCATCCAGGTTTCTGGGGGATCTATATGAGTAGGTTTAGATTCTAGGTTACATGTGCTTAGGCTTACGCTAGGCTTAGGCTTAGGCTTAGGAATACGCTTAATTTGCTGTTACGCCCCTAAACGTAACATTGGCCTTTACAAGAAAAGCAGAAAATTAGTCTAAAGCTTAAGGTTACTCTGTTGCAGTCCCGGAGAAAAACACTTCGTCCTTTATCTTTATATTGGCCAAAATTTTCAGCCTTGCTTTACGGACCTGAAACCTTAGCGTAGGATTAGGCAAAGTATTAGGCATGTCCTTCGACATATTAAAGCCATGTTCTAAGCCTGAGCTTAAGCTAGGGGAATGCGTACAAAGATAACCGAACAAATACTGTTGCCAGAATAAGTATCAGTGAGAGGTAAATATAGCTAGGGCTGGTTTTGAGTAAATTAATTCGATCATTGGAATATCCCAAGACATGGTGGTATGCATATTATGACTCCTTGAGTTTTAACGGTGTAAAAACCAAACGTTTTATATTGTTCAAAAACACATCCTTGCTTTTTATTCCTCTCTCAAACTATCTTTTTTAACTTTTTAATTTTTTTATTTTTTCTTTCAATCGAATCTTTACAATGCGAAATTAAAGCAAAATTCTCATACACATGCTAAATACCAAGAGTGGGTGATTGTTTAAATAAGTCCTATTCACACGTGAAACTTTTTGCAATAAAAACTTGCTCTTGCAACTTTAATAAGCAAGTTCGGTCACGAAGCTGCTTTAAGGTCTTCGGAGCTGCAAATAATTTACCACAATTCTTGCTACTAGATTCAATTCGCACATGTGAACGCTGTTGCCAGTGGCATAAAATTTGTGCACCTGCATTTTGATTGGCCAATCGAAAACTGTGTAGCCATGGTCTTGCAAATTAATTCAAACGTTTCCAATTATGCAGGATCTTGTATTCGAATATTAAATTTGATGTTCCGCAGTCCTCGGTGATGCTGAGCGAACTACCTCTACATCTATTGAGCAATAAATAGAAATTCTAGGATTTGACAGTGTTTTGAAGTAAAAAATTTACGAATAAAGCCTTCTTCGCACAGAGAATATTTCGTGCAGTCCAAGTTATTTTTTGAATGTTCGTTCAAAGAACTTGCAGCTGCAATTTATTCATGATGAATACATACAACGAATTTGGTCATAATGTGTACAAATAAGATTGCACGAATTTTAACGTCGAACAAATCGTATCAGAGCTCGTTGCATTTTTTGCTTAAATTATTATCAGTTTTGGAGTTGTCAATACTTATGCGTAGTTTATACCTTAACTTGTGTACGCGGTGTGGAGAAAGGCACAGGCTATAGACGCTTGCTTATTTATAAGCTTCAGAACTTTTCATACGACACTTACTAGAATTCCATAAGTATAGGTATTGTCGTTCTAACAGAATAGCTTTAAAATGAAACAAATTGTTTAATTTTATGTTTCAATCTACACCTACTAGTAAAACTGCTATCGCAAAGTTTAGATGATAGCTCACAGTTAATCTTACAACATGAACATGATGGAAGAATTTCTTTAGCTTGCATAATACACAAATTTGGCGTCAATTTAACACAACATTACCCAGCCGTTCCCTGTGTGGTCGGCCACACCCGCTGTATACATTGTTATTTTTAAGCAGAATGTAAGTTGCATAACGGCACACTATTGTCCAAGAGGATTATCCATACTACATTTGAGTAGGTCCACTGCGATGTAAACCAATAACTGTAAAAAATACCGGAAACCGAAAACGGATATTTCATTCAGCATACAACATTTTGAATTATGCGATATTTCTAAATAAAGCGCATCATATTCTTATAAGCGTGTGAGCATGAAATTAAGTCTAGGATGCCGTTGTATATATACAATTACTCACACCATTAGCGAAACAACGGCCTATTAAAGATCAGAAGCGGAACGTTTTTTCAGGATTGCAATAGAGCAAGTTCAAGCTTTAGACCGATTTATTGCTAAGGCTTCGGCTTAGGCATTTGCTTAGGATTACGTATAAGCTCATTCCTACGCTTAGGTCTTAGGCTTAGGCTTCGGAATTCACTTATACTACTATGATGGCCTTGTTCTATACATTTGCCGAAACGACAATATTGCAGCCACCAATGCGAGTATCCGAACACGCGTGTCTCAATCTACAAGACTATATAAATGTTAATTATTGCGTTGTGCCTAAATGCAACAGTTGCCGCAAAATATATAAACTGCGTTTCTGTATAGAACAGCTTCAAATGCAGCTTATATTGGCCCTGACGCACAACGCATAATAGATAGCAGTTTTTGCATATCTACTAGGTTAACGACAGCGAATAACGTATAAAAGTTTCACAAATCAAATGATAACAAATCATTTGCGTCAATAAAAATTCGCCTTTCTGGAGCCTTTTAAGCGTCGGCCTACGCGGTGGCTTTTTTCAGATATATTTGGATCTGTAACAGTTTTAACAAAGAATTCAACAGCGCAAGTTAACCAGCTTGCTGTTGCTGTCTAAACATTTTGATAGCGATCACATAGTGGCGAAATTGTTTACAAAGTTTATAGGCGAAGTCTTATTTTTGTATACTTTAGTTCCGTCTAAAGATATATTATTGTCTTGACGGCCAATGTTACTTTAAGGGGCGTAATAGTTGATTAAGCGTATTCCTAAGCCTAAGCCTAAGCCTAAGCGTTCCAAAAATGAGTTCCTAAGCCTAAGCCTAAACCTAAGCCTAAGCCTAAGCCTAAGCCTGAGCCCAAGCCTAAGCCTAAGCAAGAATGAGTTCCCAAGCCTAAGCCTAAGCCTAAGCCTAAGCCTAAGCAAGAATGAGTTCCCAAGCCTAAGCCTAAGCCTAAGCAAAAAATGTCATCTAGAATCTCAACGTACTATTTTATAGACCCACCCGAAACCTGGACGCCCGGTAAAGTAACATGAGCCGTCTTGGCAGTTGTACGCTGTGTGTCCACGTTTCCGTTTATTCTTATCAAAATGCTTCCGTTATACCTAAGTTTTTGCTAAGCCGGTCTGTTACGTCCGCTGGCGGCGTTTGCCCGAAAATGGTCGGATATTAAACTGTTCTTTTGGGAATTTGAGCTTCTTATGATCTGTCTTTATTATTTCGCACCCAAATTTGAATTTCTTAAAAATTAATTTTTTTAATTCATAGGTTTTGTTTAGTAATTGCACAATTTTTGTTGAAAAGTTCAACAAATTACATATCGTTCGCGGCAATTTTGTAAGTTGAACTGAACGCCGCTTAAATTTTGACACTGTTTGATCACAAGTACACGAGGTGTTGTCAATGAAATGATTTACGGCCGTCTCAAACATTTGGCCGAGTGTTGTTAAAAAAGCAAACAGTGAAACACAAATATAGCGCCACTCTGAGAGTATCGTGAATTATCAGATTGCAAAAGCGGGACATATTTGCGCTGTGAGCAAAAGTAATAATTGAAACTTAAAAAAAAGCTAAATTTTACCTGTATTAAATCAAAATCATTCGACGAAACAATGGCCAGTCAACAGAAAAGCGCATCAAAAGTTGAAGGTCATAAGGAGACGGTGGTGACCAAAACAACTGTTACAACAACTGAAACGTCATCAAGTGGCGTAGCAGACGTAACTGGTTCGCTGGTTCAAAACGGTCCGCCGGTATCTGGTGTAAAAGCTGAAACAAAAAAATTAATAACAAGTGATTTTTCAGCAACAGGAACAACGCCGACGAAAGTTTTGTTGGATCCAAAAACGATGAACGAATATCATGCGTTGATCGGCGCACGTGAGCGAGAAAGTTTCAATCGATCGGCGTTTCTTCACAGCTCTGGCCCGCGGTCTGTCGATTCAGGTAATGACTATTTTTTCGCATGAATATTGTCTATTTCACCTGTGCGATCTATTAAAGCCTCATTCATACGTGCAAGTTTTGCAGCAAGAACTTGCAGCTGCATGTTTTGTAATGAGTTTTCAATCAAAACTTAAAGCTACAATTTGTAACTGCAAATTATCGACTGCAAAAACCTGCACGTGTGAATGGGACTCCAGATGGGCTGAGAGGATCCGGTCGGATCGGGGTACATTTCCCGTCTCCATCACCCGTATCCTGGATACGCCATTTGCCTAACAGTTCTCTCAAATGTACGTAGCACATATCATCAGTTAGTGATAGGTAATGTAACTTTTAAGCAAATAATTCGTGGGCTACAAAATTTAACATATTTGCTGCGCTTGATCTATATCGCTAATTTTCAGACCCTCAACATTCGCGTCGCTTGTCTTAAAACCTACTATTACTAACTGGCAATAGATACTACACTTAGTTGAAAATACTACTTATAAATTTCAAGCTGAGATATGCACCGCGGACTTTTCGATACAAAAATTTACTATCATTGCTCGAATTCTGTAAAAACATGGCGTACGCAAGTTATTGTGAAAAATGCATTCCTGCAAAACTGGCAATGAATTTCAAATCAGGTTATTTTATTTAAATTAACCGCTATTTGACATTAATAGTTTATAACATGAACTGGCTAAGTGTGCATATAGTCCAGCGACCATATTCTCAAATGCGTATAGCAACTATCAACAATTAGCAATAAGCATTCAAAGTGACGTCAAAAATTTGCACGAAAGTTGTAAGTATCAAGTGCAAAAATTCTGTTGAATTTAAAAGCTCAATATTTGCCCATTCAAAGCGTTAAGATCAATCAATAACTGGTGATAGGTGCTACACACTTATGAAAAATACGAATACAGAATACAAGCTTGAGTCCATTCGAATATTCAGGCGTTTGAAACAACTGTGATCTGAAACCGTGAAATATCTTCCCAGTCTTAAAATACACTGACCATAGAGTGACGATTTTAAAATCCTTATGTCACTTAGTTTTTTTAATTTTAACAGGTGTGAGAACGCTCAAAATTATTACGGAAATGGGTGCACATCGTGGCTCAGAAATCAGTCCAGCAATGGGCGCTGCTGCAGCGAAAAAAATATTGGAATCGCGATACAAAGAACAACAAGATATGCAGTTGCTCAATGACCGATTGGGAAAATATATCAGTCGGGTATAAATGTTTTTACACTGGTTTCATATGCATATTTTTTGTAAAAAACTAAATTTTCAACTACACTTTACAGATTATGGTTTAAAATAGCTAATTTGACATAATTCTATGTATACTAAAAATTAGCCCGTTGAAAGATCAGGGGTGGAACGTATTTCTGCGGAACTGCAATAGAGGGCCCATGTATAGAACAGGGCCGGATTGTTTTCCCAAGGGGCTATAATAGAGTCAGTTTAAGCTTTAGACTAATTTTTTTTGCTTAGGCTTAGGTTTAGGTTTAGGCTTAGGGTTAGGAATAGGCTCATCCATAGGCTTAGGCTTAGGCTTGGGCGTATGCTTAGGGTTAGGAATATGCTTATACTACTGTTCCGGCCCTGTTCTACACATGGGCCGCAATAGAGTATGTTTAAGCTTTAGACTAATTTTTGCTTTGGTCTGCGCTTAATAGGTTTTATGTTTTAGACCATTTTTTTGTTTAGATTTAGGCTTGCACTTAGAGTTTCGACTTAGGCTAAGGTCTAGGCTATAATTACGCTTCTCCAATGGCGGATCCCAAGTGGTGGCAAATTGAATTCTGGTGAACCCCCTTCGTATTCTCAAATGTTCAATCAAACACTTCATCTGCTCAGATAGCATCAGACGAGAGGTTACGCCAGAGTACCGCTCTATACCGCAAATTTTTCTCGACTTTGTTCATTTCTAGTGAACTCTCATATCTAATATTCTTTGTGTTTTTATCCAGTACTTATGTTCTGGTCACTCCATCGTGTGATTCCTCTTAATTATTTCTGGATCCGCCCCGCTTCAGTCCCGTAGCCAGCTGACCTTTCAATTGGGGTTAAACATTTTTCAGTAGGATATACAAAGGTTTCGATCACTCACACGAGAGGTGGAAAATTGTCTAGGATGCGGAGGCAAAACTTTACACGAGGATTGAGCGCCCCTTTGGCTACGGACCCGCCCTGCTTCTTAAAAACATTTACAATAAAATATTATTTTAGGTTTCTGAGTTTTAGAACAGCAAAATCACAAACTTGCGTCTGAATTAGAAGCTTTTATAAAACATTTACCATAAAACATTATTTTAGGTTTCTGAGTTATAGAACAGCCAAATCGCAAACTTGCGTCTTGATTAGAAGCTTTTAAAAACATTTATATATATCATGAAACATTATTTTAGGTTTCTGAGTTAGAACAGCAAAATCGCAAACTTGCGTCTGAATTAGAAGAATTGCGTGGAAGTTGGGGCAAAGATACGCGAAGTATCAAATCGCAATACGTCGACGAACTAAGATTATTGCGCAAGAAAATTGATGAAGTTTCACGTGAAAAATGCGATGTTGAAGTGACAATTGCACGGTTGCAACAACAAGTTCACGAAGCGAGAGCTATGTAAGTTGATTTACACTATAATGAACGAGGGCGGCCAGGAGAGGATGCGACCGGATATCCGGTTTCGGTTTAATACCGGCAACAAACCGATATCCGTATCTGGTTCCGGTATCCAATATAAACCTACCGGATTCCGGATATTTACGGTTGTGGTTCCGAATACCATAAAACTACTTTTGACTTCGCTCACAAATTCTTCAAAACTTAACGTTTACTGTAACTCGTTGTTACCTAAAACACCCTCCAAAGAGAAAATCTTGACTACACTACCGAGTCGAATTGGTCTGTGTCAACTATAAAGCCTGCCGACTGAGCCCATGCCTAAGCATAAGCGTTAGCCAAAACTTAAACATATCTTTAAGCAAAAACCTAAACCTAAACCTAACCCTCTCAGTTTCTAGTGTTCCGCTATACCTGCTTACTAGTAGGCAGACCCTTTCAATTAATACGACCCTCAAATTTGTATAATTTAAGCTAGAACGCCGAACGCACAAAACATTAGCGTAGTAAGAGTTAAACTTTTTACGTATACAGGTTAAATACTACAGTGTCTATATTAGTGTTGAACCAATACCTAATATATATATTGATAGCGGTAAAGTCAGAGCATCAATATTTTAGGGAGCCCACCGATGCCAATACTTTTAATTTTCACCCTCGGATGAATTGAATGATTTAGTTTTCATAAAATACATAGTGTTAATTGGTCTAAAGCTTAAACTGACGCTATTATAGCCCCTTCGGAAAACGATCCGGCCCTGTTCTATACATGGGCCGGCTCTTGTAAAACAAGTAATGTTTTTCAAAGTAAAGAAAATAAAGTAACGTAGCAGATGGAACGCCTGATTGCAGCAACTTATGTTATCGATTCGTAGGACGGCAAATTATCATAACACAAAAGAGATTATTTTTGTAGTAGTCACGGGTAACTTTTACTTCAAATTTTCAAGTGTTGTGGTATGATGTATTTTAGGTATGAAGAAGCTCAACACTTACGTAATCGTGAAAAGGAACAAGTGCACTGCTACGAAACGATGCTGGTCAACGCGAAAGATGAAAAGAAACTGCTCGAGAATCGATTCAAAGGCCTCAATGCTGAAGTTAAATATTACGATTCGAATTCGCAACTTGATGATCAAATTGTTAAAACGAATCTGGTAGAGTTCAAATTTGCATTTAAAGTTTTTCGGCTCAAATTTGTATCCACATAGAAGTGCTTACACTGATGAAAAAAACTGTTCAAATGGATAAGGGTGGCGGGATACTTGTCAAGTGGTGCCGTCCGTCACCCGTACGGCGCGGCCGGCGGTGTACGGGTGACGGAGGGAGTTCTAGAAGCAGGTTGACAGGCTCCTGGCCGGTGCACAACACTTACCTAGCACCTAGTTAATTCTCAAAACGAAGAAATATTAATACTAGGTGTATGCAAATTATTGTCGATTTGTTAACAATATTTAGTTATTCGGCTTTAGCTGCTAGCGAACGTATTTGGAAAATATTTTTTTGTTTTAGAAGCTCGACCAAGAATGTTGCGCTCGTATTGATTTGAAAAATCAAACACAAACGTTAATGGAAGAACGTGATTTCATGCTACGTGTTCACGACCAGGTTAGTGAATATTAATATAAAACATTGCAACGAAAGTTTTACAAAAAAATGATTTCTTAGCTACGCTTTAAAATTAATCTTTCAACTTAATTTTGAACATATATTAATTTACATGTTTATTAAATTTATTTACTTGTTTGTTTAGGAAAAGCGAGAACTTGAGCAATTGGCTAACGAAGATACATTTTTGACCAATAAAGATTATTTCAAGAACGAACTGGCGCTTGCAATACGTGATATTCGCCTTGAGTACGACAATATTTCGACACAAAACAAATCTGAAATGGAAACTTGGTATAAAATGAAGGTGAGTTTTCAGTTTTTATCAAAAACCACATAATTATTCATAGACAAGACTATGTAATTGTAAGGGTATTACTTATAATGTTTTGCGGTGTTATAGTCACATTCTACAGTATATGTTTTAAAACTGAACAACAACCAAAACATCGAACAATGAATTTAACTCTGTGTTGTTTCAGGTTGAAGAAGTCAACAGAACAAGCAAACCAAACACTGTGTCAAATGAAGCGACGAATATATCGAAAAGCTTACGCGAAAAGTTTACCACATTGCGCAACAAAATTGCAATGCTCGAAACAAACGTTAGCATGAATGGTTTTTAAACTGGGCCGCTGCAATCGCTGCAACTTTTAAAATTTGCTCCAATTTTTGGATTTAAAAAATTATTTCAAAATCAATATTTTTTCAATAAAGTTAAAGTTTTGCCACAATAAAGTTAAAGTTTTGCCAATAACGATGTTCGATGATGAAAATTGGTTCACATGCCTGTTACTGATTCGGTTCATACTTAAAGCAAAAAATCAATTTCTGAAATATATCAAGATAGCGAGTTTGTTTTTCTGACTAAAATAACAAACGTTCACTCTAAGTTGTGTTCATTTTCACTTTGAGTTAAGTTATTGCAGAGTGATTTGATTAATTAACTCAGGATGTGTTGATTCCACTCAGAAATCTGAATGATGAAATTCCTAATTCAGAGTTCAGACGACTGAGTGAATTCAACGCATTCTGAGTAGAAATCAACCCACTGACATTTACAGTGACGTCTTTATTACAGAATGCAAAGTTGATCAAACAAATACAACAAACTCAGTATAGTATTGACGAAGGCAAACGTATGCACGATGCAAGCATTAATTCTAAAGATATTACAACACGACAAATACAACAAGGAATGCAATTATTAGTGGTCGAATTGCAAAAATTGATGGATTCAAAGCGCACTGTTGCTGCAGAAATTGCAATTTATCGGCGGTTGCTTGAAGGCGCTGAGAGTCGGTAAGTCTATACAGATTGAGTTAGGAGGTTGAAATGTCGCACACAAGTGCTTGGGGGTAGAGTCGTAGCCAGAAAATCATTTCACGACGAGATAACTGCGCCTAAAATATTTCCGTGTGAACACAGAGTGCCGGAGAAAATTTTTTGACCTTTGCAAGTTATTTTAGTGCGAGTAAAGATGTGCCGTTTTCGAGTCTTCCTAAATCTTGGGAGGAATATGTTCCCCTTTCTCCGTTCTATATGTCCCTCGGAGGAGGGCACAAGACGTCCCGAGATATCTTGATACGAAAAACATCTACGAATGTATTTGTACATGAAAGATATGTGGACATGTGACCGAACGAATATACGGCAAGAACTGTCGGATATCTAAACATGAAAAATTAAAAATTGATTTCTGAAGAGAAACTTATATTTGGCAGGGTGCAACCGGAATTCCGGTTCCGGTACTCTGTAAAAAATGGGGAGTCAAATTGACTCCCTCGGAAACAGGCTTTTCCTGACTACACAAACTGAGTCATCAATTTGACTCCCGATTTTTACAGTGTAGGGAAATCCGGTATTGTTCACTACCCGGTTCCGGTAATAAAACAGGTATTTTTCACCGGAATTTCCCGGTATTTTCGGTATTTAAAAATTTTCCTAATTCGAAAATTGGAGAAAAACTGGCATATTATTGTAACTTATTTTTCTAAAATTGTCTGAGCGGGTATTGCCAAAATTTTCAATTTGTGCCATACTCCATAATTTATCACACGTTTTCAACTAATGCATTTGTTACACGATTTTGGCATCCTAAATGATGTGTTTGCACGATTACATGCGATAAAATAGCGTTAAAAAATTTTAGCAACAAGTATTCTTTGTTTTCCGACTCTGGCTCCGGTTCCGGTATTTTTTTAACTTTCGGGTTCCGGTTCCCGTATTTTATTATTCCGGACCCACCGTAAAGTATTTGGATATAAATTTTCGGCAAAAAAAGGAAATCTAGCGGAGAAAAATGTACGTATTCGCATCCGTACTAATGTCTAAAAGCTGTCACGAAATCCGCGAGTTTTCGATAGCGAAGTGATAGTTTTTGTGTTTTAAAATGTTACAGTTTTAAAGCGCATTTGTAACAAATTTTACAATATTCTAACGATTGGCGCTCAAAAATTTAAAGTTCGTTTTGTATCCTGGCCATACTTTTCAGCTATTGAGCTGGAAAACTCAATGTGAGCGTCAGATGAGCTGTTTGCATTGCGAAACTTTGAGCATGACAGGGTTGGCTGGGGCATCCTTCAAATCATCGCCCCCGTTTCGGATCCTCCGCCGCTATTCCAGAAAATCGGTTAAAGCCAGCTGTCGTCATCGCAATCGACGCCTGGACAAATCGTAAACTGATTGCGCTTGTTTTTATTTTAGCGTTAAAACGACAACCACCACAACGACTACGTCAAGATCAAGGCAAGGTAATCATACACTTATCACGCGATCCGTCACGGGTCAACTTGCCGAGTATAACGAAAATTTCTCAACAAAATGGAATATGGATTGAAGTTTATTTTTCATCCGTAAAAGCAACAGATTTCGGATGCTGCAATATCCTCTAAACATGCAAAATTCAGCGGTGAAAATTGTTGCGGGTGAAAAAAAGCTTGGAATTCCCTAATAATTATACTTCCAGATTTTTCTCAATATATATATGTATATGTATAGAACTATATATAATCAAAAAATTATCGGTGTGTATTCAGCAAAAAGTATTTCATGTTGAAGTAATATCTTCTCAGCTATACGTTCTGCCCTATCGCCTGTAAAGGTTTTCAAACAAGCGAACTTTGGCATCTACTGATCTGAAGGTTTATGTAGGTTAATTCAGGTGCAAATCGGTTCGGTCACTGATTGTTAAAATATATAGAAAACATTTCACTAACTTGCTACGTAGCATTAGGTGCAACACACACAGACCGATCTAATCTAAAGTGCCTATGTCATATCCTCTCAACAGGAATCAAAATCAAAATTTTGTATTAAGGTTTTGTACTGAAATTGTATTTGGCTTCTACACTGCTTTGTTCTTGAGCTTTTTTCACTATTAGACAATAGCGCGCGCCTCGTCAAAAAATTTGTGGATGATTACCCGCGCTTTACCCGTGGAAATTTTCTTTTTTAACCAGCGGTCATACCCGCGAAACATTACTTTACCTACTACTCACCTTTTAACCCACCGTTACTTTTTCTTCTGCTGTCACTACAGTTGTGTAATTTTACGGTGAAATGATGCTATTCGCTCGATTTACGTTGCAAAAACTCTTTATTGGCAATTTTGAAATTCTTTGGAATACCCGCTTATAAATTTTCGTAACCGGCCAGCGTTTACGCACAGGTACATGCAAGCAGCGTGCAGGTCTGCTTTATTCTTGTTTCAGAATCAGACAAATATTCCCGAGACGCAGGTGAAATGCAGGAAAAGGTTCGATTCAACCGTTCAGCAAAAGGAAACATTTCGATTGCGGATCATTACGCCGGTCAAGATTGCATTACACTTGAAAATACCAACCGTTCAAAAGTAAAGTACACTGGCAGATCTAAATAGGGGTCACCCAAGAAATGGCCACCCAACACGAATAAAAACCGAAAGATTTATTTTTTAAATTTGTATTTGGTTTCTTGCTCTCGTCGCTCACCAACATTTTTCACTATTAATACGCTATCCCTTTGTCAGAAATTTCTGGATGCGAAATTGCAAAGCCCTATTCATACGTGCAAGTTTCTGCAGCGAAAACTTTGCAAGCAAAAGTTGTTCAACTTGCAAGCAAAAGTTGTTTTACTTGCAAGCAAAAGTTGTTCAACTTGCAAGCAAAAGTTGTTTAACTTGCAAGCAAAAGTTGCTTTACTTGCAAGCAAAAGTTGTTTTACTTGCAAGCAAAAGTTGTTTAATTTGCAAGCAAAAGTTGCTTTACTTGCAAGCAAAAGTTGTTTTACTTGCAAGCAAAAGTTGTTTAACTTGCAAGCAAAAGTTGTTTAACTTGCAAGCAAAAGTTGTTTAACTTGCAAGCAAAAGTTGTTTAACTTGCAAGCAAAAGTTGTTTTACTTGCAAGCAAAAGTTGTTTAACTTGCAAGCAAAAGTTGTTTAACTTGCAAGCAAAAGTTGTTTAACTTGCAAGCAAAAGTTGTTTAACTTGCAAGCAAAATCTTACTCGAAAACTATTTTACAAAAGTTGACGTGCAAATTGTAACTGCAAGATGTCGCTGAAAATCTTTGCACATGTGAACAGGGTTTCACTGTTTTGCTAGCACTGACCTCTCCTGCTGGTGTCAAAAATTCTTGTATGGTAATTACTGATCATTCCATATCTAAATTTTAATTTACTTCAGTTGATACCACATGCAAATACGAATTTTATATGAAATTCTTCAAAATAACACACCATTGGTTCGCAAGCTATGGTCAAATCAATACAGAATGGTATATAAACCATTGTATTTTCTAAAAAATTTTTTAATTTTTCTTGATATAAATTCATGTCAAGATTCAGAATAAAAATGACGTTTTTTGCCCAAACTGTTAGCAGCTGCAAGTTATTCGGTGCAAGTTGCAGCTGCGAGATCTCGTTGCGAATATTTGGACGTATGTATAGGGTTTTAAATCGGAACATAACTTTTCAGGCAGAAAGTTTGGATTCATGGCAATTGACACGAAAGATTGATAACGGCAAAGAGTACACGTTTACGTTTCCAAAAGGATTTTCTGTACCAGCTGAGAAAGAAGTCAAAGTAACTTAATAAACAAAAACAAAAACAACAACAACAACAACAACAACAACAACAACTTTTAGTTTAGGCTCTGTATAATGTAGCCACCAGTTTGTTTGTGGTATTGCAATTTAGGAGATATCGAATAGTCTAAGCATGAGGCAATGATTATCAAAACATACAATAAACCAAGAAAAGCCCACAGCCAGGGCCGGTGTTAGGATAATCACCCCCACAAGCAGGTTCAATTTGCGCCATACTAGAATGTTTCACAGATCTATGCCTTCGTGATCCACGCACATATTGTCAGTTTGCCAAGATGTGGCCTCCCAACGGTTGGGCCCCCGATTGGAGGGGCTTGTGGCGCTTCCTTCGTGGTCCGCGAGAAATATTCAGTTTGCCAACATGGGCCCCCCAAGGGTCGCCCTTCTGCATCAATGCATAGCGATTACGATAATTTTCAAACAAAATCAAAATGATTAAGATTTATAGCACTGTAGCGACCCGAATAAGGGGGAGGATAATAAGAGAGGGGTCCCCATTTTGCGAATTTTTTTTTGATTGTTTACTATGTGAATTTAGGTTTGGGCCAAAGATGCCAAAGGTGCATTTACAGGTCCGGAGTCGCTCATATTCACCAGCAGTACAACATGGGGAACTGGCGACAAAGTCGAAACCATATTGCGCAATCAAAAAGGCGAAGTGAGTTTAGCTCTTGTGCACTTTCCCTCACATTTAGCAATTATCGAAAAGGTTTAGGCTCAAGCATTTATAAGACTTTTCCTAAACGTAAGCCTAAGCTTGTACCCATGGATATATGTGTAAATGTGGGGAAAAACTGCAAGAATCATTAGTTTTTTTACAACTCAAGTCGATGATAACTTTTCTGACAAGATTACGCAATTCACTTTGATCTGACATACAATAGACCATGATGGGTCTTGAGTGTTTACCCGCCTTCGCTACTCTGTAAAAACACTCTACTTAAAATACTATAGCTATATTTTACTAAATTTTTCAAGTATAGGTGTACTAAATATTGAGTAAATCTTTGCTTAAATAATGTAAATAAAGTAAAACTACTGCTGTCATTTCCTGATTAATTAAGTAAATGTAAAGCTAAAAATTTTGTGTTTGCTTAAAATTAAGTAAAACTGTGCCAAGCACCATAGTAAGTGAAACCGACACTTAATTCGGCAACAGTTTTACTTAATTTTAAGTATATTTTTAGAGAGTACTTGCCAATACACATTCTTGTTATTAAGTGTTCCTTTTTAAAAATAAGACCATTTCCAAGATGAATATTTTGTATTTTCTCAGATATTCACTGTCAAGTTGGTATTGAGACTCGAGAGAAGTCTCGTATAAAAGGCGTTTACTATCACCACGCAGCATTAAAAGCTTATCGCTTGCGAAAAATGGTTAACAAAACATATTAGCAAGAAATGTTAAACATTCCACAAACGAGACCATTCTATTGCCAATTCTAAGAAACTGTTGTATTAATTTTAGGTGCGAGCCACTCACACCCAATCAAAGACATTCACCGAAATTAATTATTAGACGCAGTTTAGCGACTGAACTTTATCGTATGAGTATTGATTCTAGTGAATAACTCCTGTGATTATATTCATTGTTTTGTTTTTGTTGTTGAAATTTTATTTCTTGGATGACGTGGTGGTAGATTTATAGAACGTAACAGATATTCCAAGAAAAAATTAATTATAAGAAAAAATCTTTGTGGTAGCGGCGCCGGAAGCAAATTAATATTTTGGGGGGCACAATGGTACCTTAAAATGGTCAAATGCTAAAGAGTGTTATTTTGCCAAAATTACGCTGTTTTGCGAAACAGTGTGACAAAAAGATGGTCCAGCAAAATGAAGATTTTATTCACTTTAACTCTACACTAATGGGAAAGTTTTTTTTTCGCTTTTCATAACCACTCAAAATGAAATGGTTTATGTCATTCACTGGCAAATTTTCAACGATACCAGGATAAATGCTCGTTATCAGCATGCGGTTTAATCACATTTGTGTCTTTGTGGATATCAACCGTAGTCTTGTGCATCGGCCAGGAACCGGCCGGCTGGGAAAAGGTATTCGTCGGTGACCAGGAATTGCTTATCAGAGAACAAGCTAAAAACATTATGACACCATTTATTTAGTATTTTTAATCATATTTACTTTTCGATTCTAAAACGTTTAGCTGAAATCTGAGATGTTGCCACTGGTATCATTTATGGTCAGTGTTATGGTTGAATCAGTAGTTCAACCGGGTGGTTAATTTAAGGTTTATGTAGCGGGCGAAGCCATTAAAATAATCGCGGCAAGATAGCAGAATGTCAAAAACTCGCGAGCGAAGCAAAGGAGAAGTCAGTTGGCTTAGGCTTACGAGTAAACTTAGGAATTTGTTTATACTACTATTGCGGCCCAGTTCTATATATTGGCCGCAATGCTACCAATCATAATTTTACGCATTCTACAACTTTTACATATTGCCATATATGTTGTTTTTATTCGCCGTAGAGACGTTTTGTTACACTGTCTATCAAACCTTGTTATTAGGGGGCCTACAAGGGTTATAAGGAAATATAACCGCCGTAGTTTTTGGAAAATTCGAAAAAAGACACTTTTATTGTCGTAACCTGCAGAGGTCAAAAATCTTTCTCGCTCGGTACACTGGCTCGTAAGAAAAATTTCCAGACGTGGTAATTTCCTCTCGAAATGAAATGATGTCTATGTCCCCTACTTTTTGGTTCAATAAAGTTAAGCAAACCTTAACCTAAATCTATTCTAAGAACTAAATAATACAGGGGGGCACTTTATAACCGAAAGCAATATATTTTCAAGTTTACTTACAGCGTATTTCATGCATCTTCGATATAATTTACAAACAGTGTGTGCGTAATTGCAAGGATCAACGACAGTTGCTTTTCCTAGTATGCAGAATAGCAATTATTGCTACTATTATCTGTTAACTCACTAATGTTTGTATTTTAAATAATTTGATTGTTACTTAGCTTCTATTTGTATAAACCCTTTACGACTCATGTTAATTATAAAGACCTGCGCACTAAGCGTAAGCGCAAGCCTGAGTGTAAGCCTAAGCTTAAGCCTTAGCCGAAAGCCTAAACCTAAGCCTAAGCGTAAACCTACACTTACAGGTAAAAGCCTTTGGTGTACAAAACCCTCCAGTCTCTGTGTCCCAGTGATCAGGCCGCTAAAGGTTAACGTGAGTCACAAATAGTATCAAATATGAATCTTTGTCTGATATTTACAGTTCAACGTACAGAACGTAGAAAACTGTCACAAAATAGCAAGATTTTAAAAACAAATGGTTATCAAATTGGATTAATTTTATTATTTGAATCTATTCCCGTATACCGCGTAAATCTAACAGTCTATAATATAAAAAGCCTTCCGCTCGAGAACCCTGAGTTCGAATCCGAACTTAAAAATAAACTCTAGTTCACTTTGTGTAAACTCATGCGCAAAAGTATTAGCCACATTGGACCATGTAATGATCAGGGCGGAACGTTTTTCTGTGGGACTAGAAAAGTGCAAGAAAAGTATTGTGTCTGTCCAAATAATCAAATTTGATTGGTCTATAAGTTTTATAGCAGTTTAGCCTAGACGAAGCTGCTATTACTTATGCAAAATAGCAGATTTGTCTATGCTATATAATTAGCAATTGGCCTGAGGATTGGCCTACGACATATAAATTAAATAAATATAAAATATATGCATATATATATATATATATATATATATATATATATATATATATATATATATATATATATATATATTTATATAAACATATTGCGGGCTGAATATTATGTAAAAACTATGAAAGACGTATGCTTTGGGTTCAATACATTAGCACTTTTGTTCATTATGCAATTGTAGTAGCGTTGAAATAGTTGAAATAAAAATCTTTTTAACTTTAACTGCATAGAAACAATATAGTTACGCTTAAAAGCTTTCAACTATTTCAGAAACATGCTTAAGAAAATGGTAAAATAGTTAGGGTTGATCCAAGAATTTCTGATGGGTCATATATTTTATTTCCCCTGTAAAGATCAGGGGCGGAACGTTTTTCTGTGGGAATAGAACACAGTAAAGTTAAGCTTTAGACTAATTTTTTGGGCTTAGACTTAAGAATAAACGTATTCTTAAGCTTAGCTTATTCTTAAGCTTAGTCTTATTCTTAAGCTTAGGCTTATTTTCAAGCTTAGGCTTAGGCTTAGGAATATGTTTTATAATACGGTTCCGCCCCTGTTGTTTACATTGGTCACCCTAATTGGAGTCCGTAAATGTCAATTATCCCTAATCCTATAGCTCATAAATAAACTCCAGAACCAAATAAAGTTTAGTTCAAGCTTTAAAGCGTGCTTAAGTTTTGAAAGTACATTCCTAAGTATAACTTTGTATTATCGCTCAAGTATTTGGTACAAGACAAATATTTAATTCCAGGAACAGTTGCAATGCCGGATATATCAGTAACGAAGAGTGGCAGAGGGTGGGTTAAAAATAAATAACAGTCCGTAACCGAAAAACACGAGGTTACCATCTGCAGAGGCCAAATAAAGATCAGTTCCCCCTCTTATTCGGGTCGCTACAGTAGTTCGCTAAAGCTTACTGTTAATATTACTTAGAAATAAACCAGAAATGAGACTACTTTGTTCTCTCAGTTGATCAATCAATCCCAGCAATTTACAGTGAACCTGTATAATTCTAACTGAGACGCCAACAGGAAACGTAACAGCAGATGAAGTTTTTAACATCAACTAAAATACTGAACCCAACAGATTTATGTAAATTTCGGCCCATGTAAACATCAAGGACGGAACGTTTTTCTGTGGAACTGAAATAGAGTAAGCTTAAGCTTTATACTAATTTACTTGGTTGGCTTAGGTTTAGGCTCAGGCTTTGACTTAGGAATATGCTCATTCTTACGCCTAGGCTTATGATTAGGCTTTAGGCTTGAGCTTAGGAATATGGTTAATATAATACTGTACCACCCTTGTTCTTTACATTGGCCTAAATTTGTATGAGTTACTCGAAATTTTAGATTTTGCAAAAAAATACCTTTTAACCTTTTTCGTTGCCCCCTTTGTTTCTCATCCGAATCCATTAGCGGAAAGTGAACTTGAATATGATTTCTGCGATTATGAAAAATATCTGCAGTGAGATATTTCGAAATTTTCGATTGAAACCAATCCAGGCCCTTGGGGCATCTGAGAACATGGTAAAACCTACAGTTGAAGTTGAAACATTTCTTATGGCGACGGCAAAAGTTTTCTAATACACAAATACAACCTCTAAAAAGTTTATTAAAGCTTAAAATTGTTACTGTACTTCTGTACTTTTATAGCAAAAATATAGGCTTCAAAGGTCTGTCGTTGGTCGAAAAACATTGTGCTGTAGACACCCGTATAAGAGGGGACATATATTTATTTGGCTACTGGAGATGGTATCCTCCTGTTGTATTCGGTTACGGACTGTTATATTTATTTTTAACTCACCCTCCGCCGTCCTTCGTTACTGGTGTATCCGGTTTTGTAACCGTTCCTTGAATTAAATATTTGTTTTGAATCGAAAGCTTGAACGATAATGAAAAGTTATACTTAGGAATGTATATACTTTCGTAACTTACGTATGCTTTATAGTTTTGACCTCAACTTTATTTGGGCCTGGAGTCAATGGCGAATCCACGGGGGGCCACCCCGGCCGTGGCCCCCCAACAGCATCTCGACAAAAATTATATAGAGTGTCAATTCTCTCTTTTATACACAATAGTATAAGCAGCTGCCTTTAAATTTGTACCTGTTTGAAACCAAATCCGAACTTATTTGCCACTCTGTTGTTTAGATCTAAATTGCGTTGATGCGTTAATAGTTTTATTTGTGATTCATCTCAATGGAACAAACCTAAAGAACTCAATTTTATGGCAATAGTTCATGGTTTGTGTGTGGGTCAAAAATAAGATTATTACCAGTGAAATTTTGGCCCCCTCATTTTGAGGTCCTGGATCCGCCACTGCCTGGAGTCATTGATATATGCACTCCAATTAGGGATAATTGACATTTATGGACTCTAATTAGTGTTCAGGAAGCCTATCCACTTACGAACATCTATTAAGAACACGGACTGCTTTGGATTAAGGACTCAAAATGGGGACCCCCTCTTATTACTTTCTCATATTCGGATCACACACTACAGTATATATTTTGTTGGCACTCCAATCTTGGAATAAAATCTTGGTATTTAAATGCTCAGGTATTGAGCGCCGGGCCATTTGAAGATAAGGGGCGGACAGTTTTTCCTCGGTACTACAACAGACTAAGTTTAAATTTCAGATTATTTTTTGCTTCGGCTTTGGTATATGCATATTATTACGCTTAGGCTTAGTCTTAGGAATATGCTTACACTTCTGCTACGGTCCTCGTCAATACATCGGCTGCGAGCAATGTCATAGTTTTAAAATTAGTTCTGTACGATATGACCTCCATCATTTTGATGTTTTAATGCGTTTTTGTTGTTTTTGTCTATTTTTAACGAATTTCTATAAGAAAAAATTGCTTTTAAATTGGTAAATCAAATTGCACACTGGATTTAAAAAATAGTGTTTGCCGTCTTTAATACCCACTCACTATTGCTGCGTTATGCAGTTTTTAGCAATGCCACAAAATGCGATGTTTCTGCAATATAATTGCAACAAATTTTCAAACATCAAGGTTATGTTTGTTATAGATTATTACACTTTGAATCGTTAAACGAATAATGTGATGTTACAGTAAAATTTACGTTAAGGTGGGTGGGTTGTGGTTTTTGGTGGTTTTTTTTTTTTATTTTTTTTGTTTTATATTTTTTGGTTTGAGTGGTTATTTTTTTTGCTGCTGCTAGAAAATATTTGTTTATGTCTTTTGCTTGGATTTGCTTTCTTGTGGATTTTTTTAGTGTTATAGATTTGACTGCTTTCTCGTCGCTTGCACGTGCTTGCTTGACTCTATGAGGTCCGGGAGTTATTCAGTCTACGTGTCGCTTTGCAACTTTAACCCTTTCACGCCCAGATACTGTGAACAATTAAAGAAAAAATTTATTCGTAATGAACATATATAAGGACATTGTGAAACTGCATTAAAACTTCTTATACGAGCCACTTTGACATCAGAACATAAAATAGTGACCACTGCCAATTGGCACACCTGGGAATCCAATAGATGGTTTTTCCATAATATGACAAAATAATACACTAATTTTTTACGCATAATAAATACTCGCTACAAACCAATATGCTTCTATTTCAATGTTTGCATTTAATAGAAGCTCTCAATGACTCAAAATCTTATACATCGCAGTCATTTCGGGTCTGCATTTCGAACCACGACATATTTACAGAGACTTGTAACTGAGTAGCTCACCCTCTATACGCAGTATAAATGTTTACGCGATTAGGAAATTTTTTCTCAGTGCATAGTATTACAAATAACACAATGATATTCAAAATATGCAGCAATAACAGCAATACAACTACGATTCATGGTGAAAACGATAAAAACAGTTCTTATTTTTTTCTAAGCAAAGTGACGCATTACATTTGCTGCAATGCCATCGAGACTGTCCCGTGCAAAATTCGTACTGACAATTATGGCGAGCAGCACTATGCAGTGGAAAATGATCAACTTTATCGAATCTGATTTCTTTCTGAATCATTCCTACAGTGACTGGCACAGAAAGGCGCCTTTTGGATGGTGGCCCGGGCGGCGTTTCTGTAGATGAAGGTCTACCACGTCCTCTGATGCTGGCTGTCGGCTTGTTAAGCTGTAGCATACGATGACACCAGGTTGATAGGTTTTTTATCAAACCATCCGACTACCAACACGCCACCATTTGCATCGACTTTATAGTCAAACGCTCCTCGACCCTCTATCGACAAGGATTTATCACTTTTGAGTGGGCAGCGATTCATTCTGTTGGAACGTATCGTTCCAACATAATACTTACCCTGCTGCTTTAGTTTTTTAACCAAGGCAACCGAGCTAAAATAATTATCACCATAAATCTTAAAAGGCAAATTCGGTAATGATGCGCTAAGCTTTAGCACCACATCGGCTCCATGGCCAAGATTGGATTTGTCTGCCGAGGCTCCAGTGTATACGAAAAAGTCATGCAATATTCCTTCTTTACCACATCGACAGTAGACTTTAAACCCCCACTTATGCGGTTTCGCTGGACAATATTGCTTCAACCTGTGCCTTCCTTTAAACGGAATTATTGCTTCGTCTACGCTTTGAAATTCGGACGGTTCCACACTTAGACAGCATTTTCTGAACAGGTCAAGCAGCGGTCTCACCTTGAACAGTGGATCGTACTCAGGATCACTGCATGGACGCATTTCTTCGTTGTTAGCAACATGCAAGAAACGTTTCACCTCCTCGAATCGGTTGCGACTCATGTTGTCGCTAATTGCGGCGAAGCGGCAGTCGGTCCGCCAGTAGTGGCGATAAGACGGAAATTTCGCAATGCACATATAGACAAGCATACCAAAAAAAGTTCGAAGCTCATGTTTAGTTGTGTTAACACTTTTGCCCGTTTTTTGGACCGAATACCGATTAGATTCTAAGGCAAGCATTTCAAAAACATCCTCTGGCACAAATTTTTCGAAATATATAATTTCGAGGAGTTAAATTCACCTCGGGCAAAGAAAACGTTTGATTGAAAGGCGGAATAGCTGGATTAAAATGCATACTGCGCCACCTACTGATGTAAGAATCACCTGAGCTACTTGATTGACGGCAGTCAGTCTGGTCACCGGGTTCAGAATCTTCGATTTCATCACTGCTATAATCAGATTCAGACGCTTCCGTTTCTAAGTTTTGAGCCGGATCATACTCATCGTCCGAGTCGCTATCTGCTTCAGAATCCAAACCACTGGGTAAAAAGACAACATTACGTCGGGAGTCAACTTCTACGTTCATGTCTACATATTTAATTTAACAAGTCAGCATTAATTTGGCTGCAAACAAACTGTGTCTATACATAGATAAAACTGACTGCAGTTGTTCATATTTTGCCTCGTTGTCCCAAGTCTGCCAATTGGCAACCATATTTCAGAGCGCAATAGGAAAAAACTGAAGTTCCACACGAACAGATTCCAACTCATAAAATGTTCTACAGAGTTAATACTATTCCTACAAATTTTGCTGTTACCTGATTCTACTAAGGCATTCTGCAGACAGAGTCAAAATTGGATGCCCCTCACTGCCGAATTTAAGCAAACATTCGCAGACGTATCGCTCGGCATAAAATCAACTAGCTATGTTATATTAGTCATAAATTACAACATCATACTGCTGCCAACTGGCACAGTTGGGAATTTGTGTATATATTGAATTGTTGTAAAAATATTTTAGAGGATGTGTCGGGCTGCCGATTGGCAGAGTTGGGCATGAAAGGGTTAAAAATTTCTTTTTTTTTTTTTTTTTTTCTTTTTTTTTTGGTTCTGGGTCTTTTTTTGGGGATGGCCGGTTTGTTCCGTACTTATTGTCTCTTTTACACTCTTATTGCAAAAATTTAAGACTAAGAAACTTTGAAATTCGGACAAACCTTCTAGAGAATTTTATACATTTAACTGACTTGTAATATAACATAAGCCCAATGCAAAGAACAAAACCGTAACAGTAGTATAAGCATATTTCTAACTCTAAATACTAAGCCTAGTAAGACTAAGCCTAAGCGTAACAGTAAGCAAAAAATAAGCCACAAGCTTAAGCTTACTGTATTGCAGCAATTTCGCTGAAAACGGTTCCCCTGATCTATCTAAGCCGAACATAAACTCAAACAACGTACAATGACCAGCAAAAGACGGGCTAAGTTTCTATCAAGCCGCTCGTTTAAATTTACCATAGATGTTTTCATAATCATTTCCGACTCATTTCACAGATCAAAAATAAATTTTCAAATCTTCCGCTCGGCCACAGGTAACTCCATCCTTTACTTCCGGTTTTATTTTTGTTTAAAAATTCATAATGTTTTGCCGTTGTACACATATTTCGAAGCATAAAAGCACAAATTTTTTTTCTGCTCATACTTTAAGTACATTACTGCGTAATATTTCCCCAAAAAACATACTGATGTAAAATAATCTATACGCGTAGTAACGCGATCGGGGGTTGAAGCAGTTCCTGGTATTTTCAGTAATTATTTCTTCCAACCCCTTTTTCAATAGTAGAATTTCTCTAGGGTTCAAATTATGGGCCACGCCTTGCAATGTATACGTTAAAAGTCCTTTACCCCCCTATTTTTTAGAAAATTTCTGACAATTTAAAATCTGAACACGTGTACACTAGTTTCAACTTCGTTTTGTGCTTCCAGAAATACACGGACCTGGTGTTTGTGTTGTTATATTTTCAATTTAATATGAAAGTTAATATTCAATAGCATGAAGCATTTCAGTACTCGAGCAAACGAGTTTTTTTTGTGTTCAGGGGAACGGTCACCAGCCGTTCCCCCACCAGAATTTAGAGGTATCAGACAGTAGCGGATCCAGGATGTCAAAATGGGGGGCCAAAATTTCACAGGTAATAAACTTACTTTTGACCCGCACACAAACCACGAATTATTGTCATAAAATTGCTATATAATTTTTGTCGAGATGCTGTTGGGGGGGCCACGGCCGTGGTGGCCCCCCATGGATCCGCCATTGGTATCAGATAAAAAGTTTTAATCCCGTTTACGGAACAAATAGCAGAGGCTTGGTCTACCCTATCAGGTAATTGCAACCAATTCGGCTAAAGTCCAAACCTTCGAACCGAAGTCAGCTGGTTTGTAGATCATAGGTTTGGCTAGTTTGGTTGCAATTAATTAAGGGTGTAGACAAAGTCTCTGCTGCTTTTAATGATTTCTCTGAGTTTTCTCCGCTCGATGATCAGATGATCAAATTGCTGAAATAAAGCGTTTTGTTGTTCATTGTTTACTTAAGTATTAGCTTTTCGAAGAAAAGCAGAAAAAACGCCAAATATGAACCATTGTCATAACAAAAAAGTAATTGTTCTGCTTTATATTAAGAAAGCACCATCAGTCCACAATTGCATTTAGAGCAAGGTTAGTATGCCTAAGCCACTAATCTGTAATATATCAAATTTAATCTTGGACTTAAATATTTACTTAACTTAAGTACGCTTTTAAAAGCGACAAAACGGTAAGGTATGGTTTCGAAAACCCAGCCTATCTATGAAAGTTAAAACAAAAGCTAAAAACATGTACACTTACGAATGTCGAGATTTTGCCAAAGATAAACCTAGTAACTTTTTGCTGGGAGCACTTCTAGCTAAGTATGCCTGTCTGTGGATGTATATTTTTTGCCAAATTTCACAAGTATGTAGATTTGCAAAATTAATATTAAAATCTTAGAGAGAAAAATTGAAATTTTTGCTGCAAATGATGTATTTGTACTTTTTTTCTAATCTTTCTACCTCTTCATTTATTTCAGGTACATTTATTCGTCGCTTTTGTGCTTCGTAAATTACTCTAATTTTACCGGTGATAATTTGTCATTAAGCAAGGCAAATCGTCTACGTAATTTTTTTAGAGAAATATTGTTTTTGTTTCAAGAATGTTCGGGAGTTATCCCAATAGGCTACTGCCTAAATCCATCTCCTTGTCGCGAGGTCGCCTGTTTGTTTCAGTTGAATGCTTGTGAACCGTGAAAAGAGGCGAAACTTAACCTAACCCTGGGTACGCTGTTATGTGCGTGGTAGTTCAAAGATGGTATAAATGTTCGTAAGACAAGAGTATTTTAAAAACCCAAGCTATGCCCCTGATTAGGTATGACAAAAATGCAACGCGCATTAGTACATTTTGTGCAACAATAAAATTCTTCGCAAGTTGCACACAATGTAAATTTCGATCAGTTGGTTAATTAACTCAAAGAGCGAATTAGTTATTTCTGTTTATTTTTGAGTTAATAACAGAAAATATCAACTATCTCTGAGCTTATTTAATTCCGGATGAATTGATTAATTGGCTCACAATGTCAGTTCGATCAAGTCAGAATTCTGAGTTTTCAAACACGTAATTCAGCGCTCGGGCATCTGAGTAGATTCAACTCATTCTGAGTAAAAATCAACTCACTTAAATTTACTCTTGCTTAAGAGTCGTCGTCAACTCTTGGTACTATCAATGAACAATGTTTATTTGCTGGACAAATGTTACTATTTTCACAAATACAAAATTTTCTAAATGTTTCATATTCTAAATTTTATGTTCACTTGTAATGGCAGCTATGAATTTCAGATTTATAATGAAAAACCGCTTTTCTGTTTTTCCTCTTCAGCCGGTGTTTCAACCAAAAATTGTGTGTTTTTGAAAACGTTATTGTTGGAGGACTTCTCAATGCACAGTGGCACATTCAAGATAGTTTTTGTGTTCCGTAATTTCCAGCTTAAATCGCGATTTTTGGCTGATTTATCAATATTTCAAAATTGAACGATTGCGCCGAAGGTCCAAAAATTTTGAATTACCAGTGTAACCGAGCCTTGTTTTTCATTCTTTTGGCTTGAAAACACAGTATGCGCCACATTCACCTCACTATTTTGGATTAACACGGGTGTATACAAATATTATTGTATAAATGGCACAAACACATTCAGAATTTCTTTCAACCATTTTAAAAATTAGCTCTTTTTGAAGGTGAGGCGAAATTAGGTAGTCAAAATAGTATTTTGTTAATTTTAGCAAATATCAGTAATGTGTTGCTAAATCGTTTACTTTACGCTTATTTTGTTTGCGAAATCTCGGCATTTTTTTGCTCAAATTTGTGCCAAAAGTTAAAATGAAACGCACCAAACAGATAAATTTAGTAAAACTTTGCAAAATTTCATTTCCGAAATTGCAGGAACTTGCGCCAAAAAGTCTATCGAAGCCGGAAGCCGATTTTCTGCCGGAGGCTGAGACAGACCTTCGGTTGTACCCTGGATTTTACAATTATTATCTAAATTTACTCTCACAAAATGAAATCTTGACCAAAACCCACTATAAACCGCTGACTGCTTTAGCGACCTCGTTTCGTTTTCGACGCCATATAAAACGTTAACTTAACGCAATTTTGCGTTAGAACACAAAATAGTAACATTAAATGTACGTGGCGTTTAGAAAACTACGCTTTTAGTAACATTCACAGCCTGCAGTTTCGCGTATTTAAATAGTAAAAGTTTGCACCATTACAGAAACATTGCGTATTGCACATTTTGCATGTTATGAGCGAAAGCTTTTGCAAGTCATGCTGAGCTGTGACGCTGTTTTATGCTTTTGTGAAAAACTATCACCAACTCTAAACTGCACTCATATCTCACGGAGACGGCAGATAAGTAATATACTTAAAATTTTAAAGTGCATATATATACATACATATATAATTTATATATATAAAGATATATATACATATATATAATATGCATATATATACGCTAGTGTATTTAGTTGGGGCTGGGGGTTTAGCAGGCCACAGGCCATCCTTAGAACTCAAGAATAAAATTAAAAATTTAGAACTAAAATTGCGTTTGGCTTCTAACATACGAACCTTCTAAATGCGACAATATTTCCATATATATATAGATATATATGTATATATATATTCATATATATATATATATATATATATATATATATATATTGTATGTGCACACACATTGTACGTGAATACGGCGATTTTTTTTCGCTGTTGAAACGGTGAGTCGTCGCACTGTGCATCGTGTTTGTGTTGTGTATGATTCAAAGTTTAGCAAAAAAACACTTTATTTCGTTGTAGTAAACGCGAGAAAAGTTGTTTGGATTCGAGTAAAAATTGGACCTAATTTAAGTTTGAAAGCTAACAAAGTTGAAGCTAACGAAGATTGACTACGACGGGGAATACTAGTGGAAGAACAATTAAAATTAAAGCGGTTTTCCGAAGCAACAGCGTTTTACACTTTAAATTCTAGTGAGTTGATTATAATCAACTCAGAGAACGAATTAGTCATTTCTGGTTTATTTCTGAGCTAATAAACAGTAAACATTAACTCACTTTGAGCTGACTTCATTCCGGGAAAGTTGATTGAATAACTCAAAATGAGTTCCGTCAATTCAGAATTCTGAGCGCTGAAACGCCTAATTTCAGAATTAAAATCAATGCACGGAAATTAATTTTAGGTTTCTGTTACTGTATTTAGCGTAGTGTGATAAACATATACCATCTGAGGATAAAGTCAACTGCGACGTGTGTATACGTGGGGGAACAGGAAAATATATCACCCGTTGTTTTTATAAAAAATAAAAAAAAGCATTTTTACACAATGTAGAATAACCAGCAATGGTTAAAAATTTATGTTGCTCGTTACGTTCGCTCGAAATTTTTTTAGATGTTGTTTTTCTTTGCCGAAATGAAATCCTGGATACGCTCCTATGTCTGGTTCATATAGCATCGAAACGGTATTAATGAAAAACATTTAGTAAAATTTAGAGATTTAAAACAGAACTAGGCCTAACGCAACGGTTATAAGTGTGGTTTCAGTATATATCGTTTGCTTTATAGCGCCGTAACAGTTAAAAACTGCCACGTAATCGCATTTTGCAATTGATATTAGCAACAGTAAATACTAATAATAATAATCGTAATAATAATAATAATAAATAATTAGTAAATTTTTAATTTGTTTTTAAATATTTTAAAATCTCACTACAAAATGCAGCAAACTTACGAATCAAGTGAATATCATTCTTCGATTGGTCCTCGCGAGAGTTTTGGACGTAGCGGCGGGGCGTCAAGTACAATGGGACGTTCGGGAGGATCGTCTACTACTACAGGTGCGTTTAACTCCAGCAAAGACTTGACTACCGAAATTAACTTAACCTTTGGCCGAACTCAATCGAAACTGGAAGCTGAGCAATAACCTTGAAACTTGTTACTCGAGAGTTTGTAACCAGTCCTAATTATAAGGTTGGTGATTCAAGTCTTTGCCACCCATCCTTGGCGGGTACACCTTATAGTTTATCGAAGTTGTGCTGTAAGATAGGTGCTTGCTCCGTATAAAGCGGCTTTAGTTCCCCTCTAGTCTGTTGAGCTGGTTACGAGCCTGTTCGCAGTTGTCAGCGTAATCACAACAAACTTTTCGTGAAGGATTCTATATGGATACTGTATTGCAAAAATGGATTTTCCCACTCCTTAAACGTTTTTAATTTCGCAAAGGATAGCGTTTTAAATTATTGGTGATTTTCGCTAAGGATGTGTTCATTTTAATAGTTTAGACATTTAGAACGATTGCTGGTGGCGCCAGCGGCGGATCCAGAAATCTTAGATGAGGGCGCGGTCAGACAAAAGTTACGAAGCGCAATTTTTACTGTATGCTATATATGTGCCAATTTTGTGAGGGAAAAATGTTGTAAGGTAGGGCGGAACAAGTTTTACGGTTAAGGTTGTCGAAGAAATCTGAATACAAGACTTTACATGTCTTCACCCATAACAGGACCACAAGTTATGTAATGAGTTGACGTTTTATTTGTACTGTACGTATTCCAACTGGCATTGAAATTTCAGTGCAATTGATTTAAATTGAACTGTAGTTGGAATGCCGACTACTTTGGCACTAAAATCATTGTATCAAATCTTGGTTTGATCACAGTGTGTCGGCTCTCATTTCTGGGTGGCTCCCTTCTTGGGATTCGGCAGCGTTTGCAACACCTATCGCTTACTCATGTGAAAAGTAAATGCTCATTCTATGCTAATTGCGATGATTCATTTTCAAGCAAAAAAGCACAGACTTTTCAAAAAAAAATAGCGAAAACATTGTAAACATTAATAGTTACAGTGGCACCACGAATCCAGCTTTAACCATATTGTTTTATTTATTGTGATATATTTAAAATGTTGCCATGTTGTGCCTAGAAATCGATTAAGGGTGCCGCTATACTTGTCGTTCGGCGACGTGCTACGCCGTTCGTCACCGTAAGTTATCGTACGTGAGTTATATGCGTACAATATCGCACCGGTGACGTACGATGACGGACCCTTAGTTCCCTGTGTTTTATTAAATATAACAGTTTTCGCGTTGGCGGACAAGCCCGTAGCCAGGTCACGTTGCAAGGCGACGGGGGTGAAACATTTTTCAGGAGGGGCATAGAAGTGGTTTTTGTTTACTTACATGCATGGATGAAAATTTTCTAGGGCCAAAATTTTTTCAAAGGGTTGCAGAGCCCCCTGCCCCCCTGGGCTACGAACGCGCTTGGACTTGAATCCAAATTGAAAATTAAGTCTCCTTAAGTAAAAAGAAATTTTCAAAATTTTCGGATTTTTATTCATTAGGGGGAAATTTCTGAAACTGTCTTGTTTGCCCTTTTACTTTGTTACAGCCTGAGCCTTCTCGTCTCATTTACCTCAGTGACAAATGTGAACGCCTCCCAACTGAGAGACTGGGGTTATATTCTACCGTGAAAATGCCTTCCCTCGGCTGCTACGTTATTGCCTACTGCCAGTAAGCCTATTTTAGGTTTAAGCACTTTTTCGTTCCTTGGATGTAAGTGGGTTTTCGTGGAGGGAAGCACCAAAGTCAAAGGTAAACATAAAAACAGGGGAACATACTTAAAATTTAACCAGGAGCTGTTTGCCGTGTTAAATACAGAATTTTATTTTTAAGGGGGTCGAGTACTTAAAATAGTCACCGAAATGGGAGCTCAATCTGTGACAGGGATCAGTCCAGCAATGGGGGCAAACGCCGCGTCTTCGATTATGGAATCTCGTGAGAAAGAAAAACGCGATATGCAAGAACTCAACGACCGTTTGGGAACGTATATTGAACGGGTAAGTGGCTTCATCAGGTCCCTACATGCAAAAAGGGGTGCGGCCGGAAATTAATTTACCGGACACCCGAACCGGATATTGAACTGCTTACCAGAGCCGGAACAGACTATTAACCGGATATATGTCAATCCTGCATGTAAAATACTTGTGTTGAGAATTCAAAACACTTACATTCTACTTTGAAATTGCAAACATAAATAGTGTTAAGCTCAGAAATTCGTGTTTTAAAGTCTGGAATTCAAGCCATATATGTTAAGCGCTTTGATTATAAACATAATTTTCTAAAATTTCAGAAAATGTTTTATAAATATATAAGGCAATTTGTTCTGTCCGTAAGCAGGCAGCCGTGCAAAACAGCTTTTATCTTTTGGTAATATTTTACAACCATTATAATCGGTAAAAATACCTTTATGCTCATTCAAATTATTTGGTTAACCTAACATTTTTGGCTGGCTTGGGCAACGGGACATTAAGAATTTAAAGGTTAAAACAATAATTTGAAAATATTACGTGATATCTAGAAATTAACTCTGACTCATGTACTGTAGTGACCCGAATAAGAGGGGGACTGATATTTATTTAGCCTCTCCAGAGGGTACGCTTTCTGTTACTCGGTTACGGACTGTTATTCATTTTTAACCCACGCTCTGCCACTCTTCGTTACTGATATATCCGGTATTGCAACTATCCATTGAATTAAATGTTTGTTTTGCTAGTGTCAATAGCTTGAGCGATAACGCATGGTTATACGTAGGAATGTACTTTCAAAATTTAAGTACGCTTTAAAGTTTCGAACTCAAATTATTTGGTCCTGGAGTCATTTATGCGCTGCAATTATGGATAATTGACGTATATCGGACTCTAATTAGGGTTTAGAGACTATCCGCTTACGGACATTTATTACGGATACGGACTCCTATTGATTTGGACTCAAAATGGGGACCCACCTCTGATTACCCCTCTTATTCGGGTCACTACAAATAACCCAGCCAATCCTTCACTTTACATGGTGTCGTCCCTCCTTTAATCCAATTCGTACTAAAACTCATCATGTAGCCTGTATTTTGTAAACGCTTAAGCGTAAGACTTAATATTAATTTTGAAATATTTCAACTCAACATAATTACAATTTTTACTTGTCACAATTATCAACTCATAAGAAAGTGTTTTGAAGTTAAATTTCGTAGGTTCACGGCGAAAAATATAGGGCAACGCTCAACAAAAATGATGAGAAAGTTAAACTTTAAAATTGGCCCTGGTATTTTGATATAAACCATTTCGCCACAGACTATTCTGAAGAATAATTATAAAAGTTTTTCATTTTGTTCAGAGGCCCCAATTACACCAGGGACTTCAGATGGTCACTCAACCAATCAAGATTTTTGAAATTGAAAACAGAAGCAAGATTTGTAGCGTAGCAATAAGTTAAACATATCAAAGTTTTGAGGGCAATTACTAAATGTCAACATAATATTACAATTAATACTAACCAGATATCTCCATTATATGGTTATTTAGCACAAATTTGATATATTATTAAATCTCGAAAATTGGCTAGAATATTAATTAGCTGCCGAAAATATTTGTGTGAGAATAATTAATGAAAAATGATTTAAGTACTATCTACAACCTTTTCCCACGTAGAATACGTATACTACGAGCAACTCAGCGCAAACGGTGCCTCCCGCTAAATTCACAAATTGTGGTTGGTGGTAAACGGTAAATATGTACTTAATTTTATAAAATTACGTTTACCAAATGGTATCTGCTAAAACTTAATAACCACAGTAATTTGACACTAAACTCAACTGTTTTAGGTTCGATTTTTGGAAGCCCAAAATCGTAAACTGGTTGAAGATTTGGAAAATTTACGCGGACGATGGGGCAAAGATACTGCTGGAGTAAAAGAAACCTACGCCGGCGAATTAACTGAAACTCGAAAACTGATTGATGAAACTGCAAAAGCAAAAGCTGCCGTTGAAGTTGAAATTGCACGACTGCAACAAGAATTGTCTGATATTCGTTATTTGTAAGTTTATTCTTTAACTTTTCTTTTGATATGCAGGTACATCGAGTGGTGAGCTATAAAGGGATAATAAAATTGATAAATGTGCATGGTTTTTTCACGGCTATACAAGGTCACAGAAGGGTTACGCATATTGTTAAACGCGAATGCGCTGGCTGATATTGCAATTATCCGGAAGGGTGATTTTTGTATCTTTTTTGGTCTCGCCTACTATATATGACGCAATTTAGTAAAATTAGGAAAAAATAATTGCATTAGCCACACAACAGTTTTGAACTATCCCGATGATCTTATCGTACTTCAACTCGTTTTTTAATTGTACAAATTAGTTAAATATAGATTTTGAATCAGTGAAATTATTGGGAAACTTTCTTAAAAGTACATGGATACTGTTGCATGAAGCGAGTGTGACGCGCAAATCAAGCGCTCAGATGAGCGTTCATTTAGTGAATAACATCCGGTACCAGTAGAACAATCACTATTCGGTTACGGTATGCGGTAAACAATATCCGGTCACATCCTACTCTAAACCTGTCTTAAATCTGTGTAGCATCTATCACCAGTTAACAATAGGTTTTGAAACTGACGAACTCTTGCGATTGCCGAATTAAAAATTGGCGCGGAAGTAGGGCTTGTCAAATGAAAAAATGTGCTGAATTTCGAAGCTCAACATTCACTGGTTCGAAAACTATAAGACATATCATCAACTGGTAATGAGGAGTGCTACACCCATTTCAGAATACTTACGGGCCCTGGTCAAAATTTAATGTTTCAGGCTCGAAATAGCACACGACGTCCGTACTGGTGACAAAGACAAAATCGAAACGTTCACAACTCAATTGGCCGACGCTCAAACTGAAATTGAACAGCTACGGCGACGTCTACAAGGGCTGACAGATGAAATGGGACGATTCGAAAAAGATAACGACCGGCTGGACGGAGAGCTGCGTGAGGCGAGAGGGGTAAGAAACGTGATATTTACTTAGGTAAAGGTGAAATTTTTGGAAAAAAAGTGGCCGAGTAGGTTTCAGTCATGTATCATAAGCCTGAACGTAAGCCTAAGCTTCAGCGTACGTGAAATGATGATTTGCGAAAAGCAAAAATGTTATGCTACGTCCACATTGCCATGCGTACACCAGGTGACTTTTGATGTGATAGTGTGATGGACACTGAAGCTTTTTGGCATTTTTGCAAAATGTAAGAGAGGATGTGTAGATGTAATATATTAAGCGTGCATTTAACCCTAAGCCTAGCTCTAAAGTTGTAAACGTAATAAGTTACTTTGGAATTATGGTAATAAAACAAAGAACCATTATTATTTTAAAAAACAATCAAATTTAACTGACTTTTTAATCTTTATAAAACATAAATTTCTTTCTTTTAAGAAATAGTTGTCTTATATTCAAGATTTAATTTTTAGTTATGTAAAAAAGTTGTTTCGTTGATATTCTTGGAAATGTATATAAATAGTCAACTTTCATAAACATGTCGGGTTGAGCACTGGCTTCCCCAACATAAGTTTATGGCTCGGACGTATCTTAGGTCGTAAAATTATGGTATTTGGTTGAGCTTAGCACTAAATTTTGGAGTCGTTTTGGTGGAAAATCTTTTTTGTATTTTAGACTTTTTGTCTAAAATTTCAGAAACATTTGTCTTAATCGTTCATGAAATGAAGTCTTAAATATCAGACTTTAAAGTCTGAAAATTTGCAGAACCATATAATTGGAAATTTAAATAACAGTCTGAAATTCAAGGCATATATGTCTAGAGTCCGTATTAAGACATAATTATCTTAAATTTTAGGCAATATTTTTTGAATATAAGACAACTTTTTTGTGTAGATTTTCCCTCTTTTGCAAAAGCTGTAGTCTTTGGTTTTAAGTGCTGTGAAATCATCACTTAATTCTAGTGAAATTGCTTTGGTCTTCGCTTTAGCATTTTGAACAGGCTGCAGGTCTGGTGAATATATAAGAATTATCAGTTAATATTGGTTTTAGAATTTGGACAAAGAAAGTGTTGCTCGCATTGATTTTCAAAATCAAGCTCAAACGTTGCTCGAAGAAATTGAATTTTTGCGTCGTATTCATGATCAGGTGAGTCTTTTACAGCGTTATATATTGTCACAGGACAACAGGTACGCAGCCGTTCTTGAGAAATTTTGACACCCTTTTGAAACGGTTAAAGAAAAATGTTTGGACGATATATTGTCGCCGATTCCTTCTTTGACTTGAATAGATTTTTTCAAATTTTTAAAATTTTGTCAAATTTCAGGAGATCAAAGAACTGGAAGCGTTGATGGCGAAACATTCGCCTGCAAGCAACCGCGACTACTTCAAAAACGAGCTCGCGCTTGCGATTCGTGATATACGAAATGAGTATGACGTCATAGCTCATCAAGGCAAAGCAGATATGGAATCTTGGTACAAATTGAAGGTATTTTTTGAGATTTACCGATTTTGCCTTAAACAGTATTAATATTTGATCCAACTTCTTCGGTACGCCAGTCTGTTGTCCAAAACTTTTATTAGGTATTTTTTGTGTTTTTCCGAACCAGTGCAACATGACGATAATGTTTGGAATATGGAGTCATCAACGGATCTTGGTTAAACCAGGATTAAGAAGCGGTGCTCGGACAACCCAGTATCGGTGCTGGCTTTTCAAACCACCGCAGAAACGTCCCAGGTTACTAGTCGAAATACCGTCGAAATTAGCAAGGATAGCTATGTAATTATCGATTTTGTTAGTTTTTCTGTTGTCAAATTTTTACTTCAGGTCCAAGAAGTTTCAAACGCGTCAAAATCGGACGCGCTTGCAAACGATTATCAACGCAACGAAACTAAGCGCCTTCGCGAACAGTTACAGTCAAGTCGGGCAAAACTGGCAGAATTGGAAGATCGGGTAGGTTTAAAAGCTATTTCGCTTAGCATCGATTTGTAAGCTGTGTTTTCTCCTTTTTCAAAACAACAATTGTTCAAATTTACAAATTTACCATTTTAGATTGTGAAAGTTTCGTTTGTCACCAGATGATGGACACGAAATTAACTGAAATGAATGATATTAAATTTAATTCGCACGTGTGAGCGCAGTTGCAAGTCACGTCAATTGTTTGCACCTTCATTTTGAGTGACCGATCGAAAACTGTGTGCGTTACTGAGCGCTTCTTGAATTAATACAGACTTCTTCAATTTATTCACGAAGCTGGAAGTTAAAACTTATTTGATATTTTGCAGTCCACGGCGTTGGAGACTGTACTAGTTTTACATCTTTTTAGCGCTTGCGTTTTATGTCTAGAAATTTCGAGTAAAACCCTCTTCGTGCGCGAATATTTCTTGCAGCTCAAACTTGCAGCTGCAAGTATTATTCGAAAATTCATTCGAATATCTTGCATCTGTCAATTATTCACGAGGAATATACGCCAGAAATTAACTCATGTATATGAAAGAATAGTCTTGCAAGTCGAATTAATGCAAGTTATGCAGATAAATTCATGCTAAAAGATTCAGAAAAAGAGTGATGTTTTCTTACAAATACTTGCAGCTGCAAGTATTTCGTGCAAGTTGCAGTTGCAATTTTTCGCTGCAAAGTCTTGCATGTGTGGCGCGGCACAATAAACTTTATTAAAAATTGTCACACATCACCAAATAGATTTTTGTGAGAATTGTGCCACGGCGTACGCAAGTTATTGTGAATGTTGCATTTTTAGAACGCAATGCTCGAAAAGCAACTTCAAGAGTTGACTCATCAACTTGAAGATGATCAACGACAATATGAATCAGCGCTGAACGATCGTGACGCACAAATTCGACGAATGCGTGAAGAAGCAAACGCTCTCATGATGGAATTGCAAGCGTTAATGGACACAAAACAAATGTTGGATGCAGAAATTGCAATTTATCGTCGAATGCTTGAAGGCGAAGAAAGTCGGTAGGTTGGTTGGTAGGAGATTACGGAAGTTCAGAGGAAGCTACTTCGTCGTTACATTGGCTGGGGTTCTGAAGCCTTACTTAAGTACAACTTAGTACTTAAATATGTGCTGAATAATTACTCGAACATTTCGTCGTTTTTAAAAGCGTACTTAAGTCACTGACTAAATTCGATACTTAAGTCGGCGACTTAAGCAATTACTTATGTATAATACGAGTAAATATTTCAGAAAACCAGTCAACTATTTAACATAGCACTAAAAGGATTTTATATAATAAAAATGTTTCTTTGCACTCTCTATTAACAATTTCTGGTTGCGATCGTATTTTTGCTGTGTTCTGCAACGCGAACAGAGTCGGAACATCGTTGTGTGATTGACAACCGAATAGCAGGAGCAGAACCTGAAATTTCTCTACAAGATGCTACAATCGTTGCGTGCGAAGAATATATTTAATCGCTAATCTTCAGAAGATTATTCTAAAGCTTGTTAAAATTACTTTTTGCCTTGTCGAATCACAAATTTCAGATCTGCTATGTATCCCTGTTGCCAACTGTGGCTTTTACTACCGTGTATTACAGGGCTGGGCTCAAAGGACTTGTCGAGCAGGTGGTCAAAACTCATAGCTTGCAACAAAGCGAAGACACAGGTAACTAACGCATTTTTTATGATATATTTCAACGATAAGTGTTGTATAATTGTAAATCGCAGGAGATGCTGTAAAATTTCAGAGATCTGCTAATTTTTTAATAAAACAATCTATTTCGACCATAGATTTCAGTCATATTTGTCGATTTTCTGCAACAAAAAATAAACGGACGTCGCCAGAATTTTAGTTCCGTAGGGTATTGCTTTATGGGCCAATGTTACTTTAAGGGGTGTAACAGTAGATTAAGCGTATTCCTAAGCCTAAGCCTAAGCCTAAGCCTAAACCTAAGCAAAAAAATTTAATCTAGACTGTAAACCTGCTCTTCTATAGAACCACCAAAATCCTGAACTCCGCTTAAAGTAACATGGGCCGCTTTATATATAATATTTTAAACGTCCAGAATCCAGAAGGTTTTCCTAAACGTTATTAATAGTGCTGTTTTTCCTGTGTCTTCACAACTTAAGCGGATATATGCCTCTTTCATAGCACCTTCGCATTGTATATACCACTGAAAACAACGAAAATGCATCGTGAGACATCAGTGGATAGTTTTGGATTCTACTTACAATCGGCGTTTAAAGTTTTAACTTAGGCATACTCCAAAACGTTAATTTGTTGATAGACCGAATAGATTCACATTCAAAATAGGGACTCCGAACCCTTATTACCACCACTTACTTATTTGAATCACTACCGTACTTGAAATTCTCAGCTACGTTTTGTCAGTCTAGGTAGGAACCAAGGGACTTCAAACCTTTTTACAAAGCAGCTGGAAAAGCGGGCTAGAGCGGGGATTGAACTCTCAACCTATGGATCCTTAAGCGAGCACTCTACCACTGCGCCACGTAGCCCGCCTTTCCAATTGCATTTTTCGTCGACTATATGTGACGACCGTATGCTGCTAGCAAGCACACATCACAATGTGCATTGCATTTATTGCATATGCACTAGGACAAGCATGTCTCACATGCTTACACGTCTGATGAGCTTCATGAATATTTTTGTTTTGGGAATTTTTCCGTGTTCCGTAATACTTGGTTAGCATTTTTCGTTTTGAAAACTTAATTTCAACCGACAGAGTGCTAAATATTGATTTGAATAACTCATATAACTTTGTATGCGCTTAAACTGAGTTAGTTTTGCGATCGGTTTGTTTGAAATATCGCTATAGAAATGACGGAAAGCATCACAGAATCTGTAGAAATAGCAACAAAGTTTAAATTAAATACAATGAAAAATTTTAGCAACAAATGAGTGTTTTTCAAGAAATTTTACTTGTTACAGAAAGTACACGCAGTGTTCGTGGACAAATGTCCCAAAAAACAACGTTTCAACGCTCCGCAAAGGGAAATGTTACAATTGCCGACGTTCAAGCGGATGGAAAAGTTATTTCGCTCGAAAATACGCATCGAACTAAGGTAAGTGGCCTGATTGCCAAATTTCAACAACGTTTACACGGAAAGCTGTTTCAATGTGCGGTAATTATTCAGTGAAAAAAGTGGGGAGTCAAATTGACTCTCTCGGAAATAGGTGTTTCCTAACTACACAAACTGAGCCAAATTTGACTTCGCCAGAGTCAAATTGGTGTCACTGAGCAATTCAGTGAATCGAATTTGACTCTGACCGAGTCAAATTTGACTCAGTTTGTGTAGTCAGGAAAAGCCCATTCCCGCGAGAGTCAATTTGACTCCCCATTTTTACAGTGTTGATGTCCGTTCAGGCCCGCAGCCAGCTCACCTTGCAAAGAGGGGATTAAAAATTTTTCAGGAGGGGCATTCAAGGGTTTTCATTGAGTTGCAAGCAAGGTTTAAAACTTTCTAGGGGGGCCCAAAATTTTCCAGAGGGGGTTGAGCCCTCCTACCCCCTGTTTAGCTAGCCGCGTCCGCTTCAGTTATGTTAATATCCTGAAATGTTGTTTGAGTTATTTTGATCACTGCACGTTGTTGTTTCTGTGTCGGTTGTTTCTGTATCCAGAATTTTTACTATCCGGTTACATACTGAAAATCAATATTTTGTGGGTTTTGCATTTGATTATATAGGTTGTGTCACCATTTTTAAGGCTTTACAATGAAGGAAATCGTAAACGAACAAAGTTAAAACTAATTATTTTTTGCAATTAAAAGTTACTGAAATAATTAGATTGTTATTTGTGGGGGTAACCTAATGACCCCCCGAATACGAGGGGAAAGATAATACGATGGAAAACTTACGCCATTGTCTGTTTTGCTTCTCGTTGGGTGCTGCCAGTGTTTGATTTGCTGGGTTTGAAATTTTGTTGTTTGTAGTAAAATTTCATTTGTAAAATTCATTTGAAGCTATATCGCAAAAAACGCGAATCACCATCGATCTTTAAAATATTGGTTTAACTTCAGGCGCGGGTAAAAGCTGGGTCGTGGGTAGATCTTATTTGCGCGGGTATATCCCGGGTAAAACGTTGTTTGCGTGGGTAAAGCACGGGCCGGGTAAAAAATGTTTACCCATTATCCAGTCTGTTCTTAATTAGTGTCCGTATATAAAATTCAATTTGAACCCTTCAAGCTGAAATGTAATCTTGAAAACTTCTGTTTTTATGCGTTTTATGCAATTTTCAGGATGAAAATATGGAAGAATGGCGGTTGAAACGCAAAGTTGATGGCACTAAAGAATATATGTTTACGTTCCCACGTGGATTCGTTCTCAAAGCTGGTAAAAGTGTAAAGGTAAGGCATTAAACGATGCATATATATCTATATGTACAGTGTACACGAATCTACGACAATTCGTTACCCGACAGTTTGTCCTCAATATTTCGGCACCCGACATCTCGTCTACCACGACAACTCGTCGACCCGACAACTCGTCCACGCGACAACTCGTCGACCCCGACAACTGGTCGACCCGGAAACTCGTCGACCCCGACAACTCGACGACCCTACAACTCGTAGACCCCGACAACTTGTCAACCCCGACAAATCGTCAACCCGGCAACTCGTCGACCCCGACAGCTCGACGACCGCGACAACTCGTCGACCTCGACTGCTTGTTGTCCAGATAACACGTCAGGTCGACTAATTGTCGCACCTTTTGGCAGGTTACAAGTTGTCGGATCGCCGAGCTGTCAGGGCGGACGGTAAGTTGTCGGGGTCGATGAGGTGTTGGCGGCAAGTTGTCGGGTCGACGAGTTGTCAGGTCGACGGGTTGTCGGGGTCGACGGGTTGTCGGTGTCCACGAGTTGTCGGCGACGAATTGTAGGGCCAACGATTTATTGGGTTTACGAGTTGTCGGGGTCGTCGAAATGTCGGACTACGTGCTGCCAATCGATGACGTGTCGAGCTACGAATTGTCGTGATAACATATATACATACACATATATATTTATTTGGCACAGAAATAGCCCTGGTCGTAATTTTAATATTTCAACCAATAAGTTGCAACTTGCAAATTGGATAACCTATTGTTAAATGGATATAATTAGGTACTGCATAAATATTTCAAAACAAGATTTTCGATTATACTGTTTTTTGTTTCAGGTTTGGGCAAAAGGCACCGGAGGCATTCATTCGCCGCCTGACAGCTTTGTCTACCAAGATAGCAATACTTGGGGCGTTGGCAAAAACATTCAAACCACAGTGTACAACCGCGATGGAGAGGTTAGTTTTTATTAGATACATTTGATTTGAAATGTGTACTAAAATAATTGAGAAATTGAGAAAATTTATTTTTCTAAATTTTAAAATCTATTTTGAAAATGAAAAATTTTACTCATTCGGGTGAATCAGAAAATTCCAGTGACGAGAAATGCACGGGAAATAATTGAGAAATTGAGAAAATTTATTTTTTCTAAGTTTCAAATCTACTTTTCAATTGAAAATTTTTTACTCATTCGGGTGAATCAGAAAATTCCAGTGACGAGAGATGTATGTGACATAATTGAGAAATTGAGAAAATTTATTTTTTATAAGTTTCAAATCTATTTCTCAAATGAAAAATTTTACTCATTCTGGTGTATCAGAAAATTCCAAAGACGAGCGATGCATGTGACAGTAGTTTTTGAGGTTGATTTTTGAAAATCAGACTGATTTTATATTAATTTTAAACAATAAACATTTTTGTTTATTTCAAAGTAAACGCACATTATTTTGTACTTTGTATTCCTACAAACTTAGACTACTCCCATCCCACCCATAAATTTTTGCTGACCTGCATTCACAACGGAAATTAAGCTTTCTTTATTCGAAAATAATTAGATTTTGGCAAACCCAATTTCAGCCATGATATTTTGTAGTTTGATGCTGTAGCTTCAAAGTGTATTAATTCGTGGCGGATAATATTTTGTTGCAGGAAAAAGCAACTCACGTTCAACGCACAGTTGAATCGAGTTCGTAAAAAAAGTTGAACAAAATGTTCAAAAGAAGAAAATCAAAGAAGATTTAGTTGGACCAATGTATAGAACAGGGCAGGAACAATAATATAACCATATTCCTAAGCCGAAGCCTAAGCCTAAAAGCCTAAACTTAAGCGCAAGAATGAGCTTATACTTAAGCCTAAGCGAAGCCTAAGCCTAAGCGAAGCCTAAGCCTAAGTCTAAGCGTAAGCAAAACATTGTCTAAAGCTTATTACTCTGCTACAGTCCCGCAGTAAAAAGTTCTTCCCTTGACCTTTACATGGGCCCATATCTTGGTCGCCACGTTGTTTGATAAATAGTTATAATTTGTGAAGTATAGACGTATTTTGATTTGCCAGTTTTAGATTTTTTCTAGTGCTAAGCAAAACTACTAAAAATCATATTTTACTGCAGCTGGAATCGGTTGTAACTGTTTACAGGTTGTTTGCGTTTCATATCTCTTGGGTAAAACTTTGTGGATCGAAACAAAGTCGATTGTATTCAGAGCAATCGTGTCAAATATAATAAAACGCTATTTTAAACGCTTTTCATATTTCAAACAGCATCATTCAAAACGCAGTTTTGCATGCAGATAAACGCTAAATATTTTTCTGCAGTATCAAAAAGGGCTATATTTTGTAAACGTTTTTTAGCGTTTGTCAAAATGCTATTTTTTTCATCAATAAAACTGTTTTTCATTCTTGGCACGATTTTGGTTAAAGTAAAGATCAGGGGCGGAACGTTTTTCTGTGGGACTGCAATAGAGTAAGCTTAGGCTAACTCTTTTGTTTACGCTTAGGCTTAGGTTTACGCTTACTTATAAAGCTCATCTTACGCTTATTTCTAGGCCTAGGCCTACGCTTTGGAATATGCTTATTCTACTGTTTTACGGCCCTGCTTTTATACATAGGCGACACTAAAAAATTAAGTAAATTTTGTATGTAACTAAAACGCTTAAATGAATAATACTGTTTAAATTTAATAAAGCTATCGCATAATTTAGCAGGCATCCAAGGGAATTTCACTTATTTTTTCATTTCTTTATTATTTTATCGTATATTTATCGCCATAGGCTGCATAATATTGTTCTACTTTATAGCGCATCTTCCTTTTTTAGTTTTTTGTTATATTATTTGGCTTATTTGTGAAATTAATAGATTATTACTGTTATTTGCTTGAATAAAAACGTATTAGGGTTTGTGTTTCGCCGTGCCAACAGTCTACTCGGCCCATGTATAGAACATGGCCGGAACAGTAGTATAAGCATATTCCTAAGCCTAAGACTAAACCTAAGCGTTAGCATGAACCTATTCCTAAGCCTAAATCTAAGCCTAAGCATAAGCAAATAATTTAGTCTAAAGCTTGGACTGACTCTGTTACAGCCCCTCTGGAAAACGATACGGCCCTGTTCTATACATGGGCCGCCTACTTAATAGAACATTTTCAAGACGGCGGGTGGAATGTTTTTGAAGATGTGCTCCTACCAGCTGTCATTTCCCGCCCAATTTTCCCCATTTTATGTGCCAGTTGGCAGTTAGATATGATTAAAAGCAAAATTAAAAAACACAACTTTATGCTTGAATGCTATACCATGCGTATGTGCTTGCCAACTCGATTTGAAGGCCATTAAGAGATTACTGATTGGTCCGGTTCAAATTACTGGTCGTAGACCACTTAAAATATCCTTCAGCATTAGACCAAACTAGCCTTTTTAATGCGAAGTTCACGTTACCAATTGTGAGCTCGGCACCTCTTTTGTTACCATGTCCATAGCGGTATTCACTAATTGTTTTGCTACCCATATGGATTTGTGTCATCCAGGTAACAATGGCACGCAATGTGAAAACTTGTCCTGTCGCTTGTTACTGTCTAGCTAACTTTTAACATTCTTTTACATTTACCACAGAAGTACTGTATGTTCACCTGCAGCCGTACATATCTACATAAATAAAGTTACAGTTAAAAGGAAATTGGTAGAGCAGCTGCTTGTTGCTTGTGACTCGGGCCCGTAGCCAAGAGGGTCCAGTGGAGCTGCGCCCCCCTGAGAAAATTTTGACCCCCCTATAAAATTTTCAACTCTGCTTGCAAGTCATTAAAAACCATTGAATGCCTCTTAAAAATTTTTTAACCCCCATAGTAAGGTAAGCTAGCAACGGGCCTGTTGTGACTTCGAGCCTTGCACACGTTTTTCCAGATCATTGAATGGGTAATAATTCTTCGGTTTGTTATGCGTCATCCACTTTATCTTGTGCCCGTCGTGTGGAAATTATACGCCTTTTTCCAAGTACGGT
The DNA here is from genome assembly GCA_030248215.1 of Enoplolaimus lenunculus. Classification (NCBI taxonomy): domain Eukaryota; kingdom Metazoa; phylum Nematoda; class Enoplea; order Enoplida; family Thoracostomopsidae; genus Enoplolaimus; species Enoplolaimus lenunculus. The sequence continues at coordinate 19,988 of JASANG010000724.1, read as the reverse complement.
TTTGCAAAATGCTAGCAACGGGGAATTGAGAAAATTAAAATATGTCGAGTGATAAATTGAGATATTTTATGAACCTTATATGGAATTGGAGTTTTGCGTTACAAATTACTAGTAACGATTTTAAATATTGTAGCAATGGGAAATTGAAACAGTTTTTAAAAAAGATTGGTAAATTGATGAAATTTTCGGTGCCAAAAAGGAAATTACAATGGCCCGAAAACTGTAGTGGGAAATGGAGCGTCAAAACTATTGTTCAATTTCCATTTATATGCATATAACAGAAATTGGAACAGGGAAATGGAAATCGCAGTGAAATCCGTAACTGGACGAAAGTGCCGTTACAGTAGTATAAGCAAATGCGTAAGCCTAATCTTAAGAATGAGCTAATGAGCTTATACCTAAGCCTAAAAGTATTGTTATACTGATAACAACAGACAGCACCACCCGTTTGTGCCGTATTTGCGGTACTGGCAAATGCTATGCAATGCCAAAGGGGGAATTATCCATCAAATACTGCCTTATCCCAGACAGACTTTAAAACGTTGTCTAAATATACAAAAGCAAGCTTTCACTCCCCTCCCTCCTTAAAATTCCCCTCCAGGATTTTATTCAAACTGACCCTAAGCCTAATCCTAAGCGTAGGATAATCGACAAAATAGTTTAAAGCTTAGTTCATGAAAAACATCACGTGTATGAGATCACCACGAAGGTTTTGTCCAGCTACAAACATAAAATATCAAAATATATTTATTGTGCCGTATCGTGCGTGTGGATAAGCAAATACCTAAGCCTGAGCTAAGCGTGACTAAAAATAGTCTACGGCTTAAACTATATTGTATAACGTCTAATTAAAAACGTAACAGTAGTATAAGGAAATTCCTGAGCCTAAGCGTATAAGCATGAGCATATACCTAAGCCTACGTAGTTGCGGTCAATACGCAGAAGCCCGCTTCTAGATACATAACAATAATCCCCGCCTTGTTTCTTTTGAAGTTTCGATCAGCTGACCTTTACGTCTTCTCCACTGACCTTTCTGTCTTCTCGATAACTGTAACATTTTACAGGGACAATATAGAAATTGAAAACGAAAGTATTTTCTCTCCTTTTCGATAATAGGGACAATATATTTAAATTGCAATAATGAAAAACACCTCTGAAATTTTTCATTGGGCAACTGAAACTTGAAATGTGACAGTGGAAATTGAATTTAGAAACTGTTTCAATTTCTCTTTCTGTCCTTTTTAAAATAGTTAATGGTAAATGGACTTAGTTTGGTTTTATCAATTTACTAGTCGATTTCAAAAATTCTGTGGTAGTGGAAAATTGAAACAGTTTCCAAATTCAATTTGCAAAACCGTACTTGGAAAAAGGCGCGTTTAACTTCCACACGGCGGGCACAAAATAAAGTGGATGACGCATAACAAACCGAAGAATTGTTACCCATAGCTACAAACGTAAGGTACCCATATGCGTAGTGCTAGTTAACAAACTATTCATATAGGCTTTCTGCCTCTTGCTATGGGTAGGTGACAAAATAGGTATCAAGCGCCCACTTGGTAGCGTGAACACAGCATAATCGTCTTCGAAAAATCGGCCAATGTATAAAACATGGTCGTCACATCAGTATAAGCATATTGTTAAACTTAAGTGTATTCCTAATACTGAAACCCGGCCCCGCCTGTCGGATCGGGGTTGAGTGGATTTAGCTGCCTCATGACGCAGTCCATAACTCAACTTTATTTGGGCCTAGCGTCATTTATGCACTACAATTAGCAATAATTGACATTTATGGACTTTAAATATGGTTTAGGGACTTATCGGGTTGCGGACACTTATTAAGGATACGGACACCTATTGGTTGGAACTCTAAAAATGGGGAACCCCTGTTATTGCTCCCTCTTATTCGGCTCACTACACTATTTCTACAACGTAAACAGATACTGGCATTAGTTTTTACCCGAAACGGAAACGGATATGCAGTTGCACCTTGATATGTATAATTTTGACAAATAATATATGGTTTCCTGTGTAGAAACAAAACACATTTTCATGGTTTTGTAGATAAACAAATGTAATCAAACACCGATCGCTCCATTTGTTGACTGACAAAGAGCAGGGTGTAACGGTTGCGATATACTCGCCGCGCGCCACCGGACGTCGCCGCAGGCCACATGCGCCATCATGCGGCACAGTAGAGTATAGCGCAATCCTTATTCGCCCTGAATCCGTATAAATTTTTGACTGAACAATACCAACGATTGGTAAATTTTATTTCAAAAACCAATTTTTGTCGTATTTTTTAAGCTGGCCTCGGTTCATCTTACTTTTAGGGCCGTGTCATTTTCTGCTGTGACTCCAAAAGATTAGGTTTAGAATTTAGACATATTTACGCATTTTTTCAACGTTTAGACTTAGGCGTAGGAATACGTTTAATCTGCATTTACGGCCCTATAAAAGTAACATTGACCCGGAGCACAAACAATGCAAAATGTTCAGAACATGTTTTTACCACGCAAGACTAATCCCTAATCGAGCGTATCGCAATGGTACAGGTCGTAATAGCATTTTCAGCGTTCTAATTAATACCGAAAACGGCAATTGTTTCTGCAAATGTCACGTACAGTTACCAATTGTTAATTGCAGAAAGCTCTGAAAATGTCGCACGGTCGTCTCGAGAGACGAATTGAAACAGTCGCAACCCCCCAATTTGCATTCATAATTGTCAGTTGAAACATCGCTTCATAAAACCATCATTAACGATTCGATAATTTGGTTTTAAAACCAAAATTTTGGTATTTTTTGGAGTTGGTCCCCACCAGTCAAAACACCTCGGGACCCTACTGATAACTATAATGCGTCAAGACACAATATTAGGCACAAATTATTCATAACCTTTGTTATTATTATTATTATTCTTTTTTATTTCAGCTGCAGCGTAATTAGCAGCTTTAAGTCAATCTGTGCTTAATGAAGCGATTTTGTTATTGTCAATACTGTTTCAGGAAACATTAATTAAACATTGAAAATAAATATATCGCTGTTTATATGTATAGCACTCTATTCATACGTGCAAGTTTTTGCTGCAACAAATTCCTACCTCAAATGTGCAACTGCATGGCTTGTGAGAAAAAATTTCGAACTCAATTTGTACGTATGAATCAGACTGAGACTTTATCCACGGGTACATGCGGGTCGGGTAATAAATATCAGCCGCGAGTAATACCTGCGCTAAAGATTTGTATCACGCGGGCAACAAATTGGCGGTTTTTACCGGCACCAAACTTTTAAGAGTTAACGTGCCAAACATGCGCTATTAACTATGACCTAGTAGGTTTGCGTTGAAAAACCAAAAGTTCTGTGCTTTATTTATTTAATTGGGTTTGAAATTTTGTTGTTGTTCCTAATAAATTTGCAGGTGTAAAATTCACGGGACCTATTAACGCAAAACTTCAATAAATTGTAAATCACCAACGATCATTTAAATACTGATTTCACCTCAGGTGCGGGTAAAAGGTGGGTCGGGGGTAGATCTTTCCAGCGTGTGTAAACCCGCGGGTAACAAATTCTTATTCTTACGCACATACCACTCTGGTGTGAATACAGCGCATTTAACATTACATATTTTTAGCAAATAGTGAATTTAGGGTCCATATGCTTAAATGCGTATAGCACCTATCACTGGTTAGTGGCAAGTTTTCAAACACAGGATCGCTTGCAGTTGCGGGTGTCAAAATTTGCAGACAAAGTGGGACAAAATAAATCTAAAAGATGTGCAAATTTTGAAGCTCATCATACAATAGTTCAAAAGTTCCAAGATATAACACTAATTGCTGATTGGTGCTCGCCGTACACACATTTGAGTGAGAATACCAGCAGTAAGACAATAAATATCAATATATGTGTATGTATATCATGTTCACAGGACCGTAGCCAGCTCACTTTGCTAGGGGGAGCTGACAATTGTTCAGGAGGGGCATTCAAGGGTTTTCAATAAGTTACAAGCAAGGCTGAAAATTCTCTGGCTGGGGCAATTTTTTCCTGGGGGGTCCCCTAGTCAACGGGCCAAAATGTTCAGTGTCGAATGCACTTGAAAAGATAAAATGAATGTATCCACTCCCAAAACTTACGGAGAGTCAAGAAAAAAAGCACTTCTAAAACACAGTTTAATATAATCTTCTGCAGGTCCTAGGGATCTAAAAATTTCACATGAGATTAGGTATTTTTTCTCAAAATAAAACTAATCCTAACTGCGCACCAATTCAACGGCCCATGTCACTTTAAGGGGAGTCCAGGTTTCTGGTGGATCCATAAAAGAGTAGGTTTAGATTCAAGATTATATTTTTTGATTAGGCTTAGGCTTAGGAATACGCTTAAACCACTGTTATGCCCGGTATTCAAAATATGAACGTCACAAGGTTTAGAGAATTTTTCAAATAAATGTATAGTTATCAGTTGGGCTCCAAACGTGAATAATATATTATTTGTGTTGTACTGGTTTCAAACTGATATCACAGTGATCGTAAAAACAACTTGATTTTTAAATTTGAAAATTTTTGCTAAAATTGTTTTATATTATGAAACTTAGAGCTCAAGGGTTGCCAAAAAACAAACACCTACAACAACCTACCGTAGTGACACGAATAAAGAGGGGCTGATATTAATTTCGCCTCTCCTAAAAGTACGCCCTCGGTGTTATTCGGTTATGGAAGGTTATTTAATTCTAATTCAATCCATGTTAGTTAGACACCGCACTCTTCTTATCTATATTCTCTGTTTTGGGCAGATCTGACTTGGTCCAAACCATTTTTCGTTGATTGACATATTCGTTAATCTTTGTTCTCTGGATTTAAGGTTCACATATTTGAGGGTGGTGGCTATTGCGGAAAAAGTGTCGCGGGTCCTAGGATATATGCAGACCCTGCATAATCTACACTGGGACAGTACACCATACCTCGAACGGGCCATGTTAACTTTAAGGGGCGTCCTGGTTTCTGGTTGGTCTGTAAAAGATTAATTTTAGATTCTAGATTACATTTTTTGCTTAGGCTTAGGCTTAGGCTTAGGAACTCAGTTTTGCAACGCTTAGGCGTAGGCTTAGGCTTAGGAATACGCTTTTATCTACTGTTACGCCCATCAAAGTAACATTGGCTACTCAAACAATAACAGTAATAGTATAATATTGTCTCGAACACTGTTCAATTGTGCGTTTGTTGTTACTATGGCATCCAACAACCATTATGATTTATAAGCAAACCTATTCAATAATATATAGACAGGTTAACGGTAAATACAGTAGGCAAAAGTTAAAGCTACAAAGCTTAAGTAAATTCATGATGCTCAAACTAGCAGGTTTGCATTTTTGATCGACAAATTTACTCAATTGCGTGATGATTATGCTAGTCATGAGTACTACCGGATCCAGAAAGGGGGCGGGGGGGCGTACACACCCCGGTCAGAAATTTTTTGTGATAAAATGCTAAGGTGCCATTGTTTACATTTTTTCTGTTTTGAGAGTTCATTTGTAAAAAATACAATTTTTCTCTCAGAATTGTTTTTTGACGAAATGATAAGGTCTCTTACCTTACAATTTTACCCTTAGAAATTTTTTTGTAAATACAATTTTATTGTCAGAAATTTTTTGTGATAAAATTATAAACTCACCCACCTTTTAATTTTTGCGTGTCATACCATTTTCCAGCCCGCCCCCATCAGAAATTTCTGGATCCACTTCCGGTTATGAGGAAAAGTTTGTGAGTTAATCATGCTGATATGTTAGCCTGGAGTTTAATAGGAGATATATGCTGTCCAACGATTCGAACAGACAAGAAAAAAGCAGTTATACAAACTTAGCTTAACATGCGTAATCAAAGAGTTTAAAAAATTATTTTGTAGTTCGCTATGCTCATTCGCAACAAACTTTGAAACGAGATAAGAATTATACTGTACCGAAATGAAATCCTTACTTATGTCTCTGATTCCGCCGAATCTTACTTACAACGCGGGCGCGTATTGTCAAATGATTGTTGCATTTGTAACCTGTTGGTGATAGGTCCTGTAACTTTAGAACATTCCAATAAATCACTAGGAAATTGTTGATATTTCTTACATTCGGTTTATCCTGCTGTTATTCTGACTTTAGATTGGTTTTTATGTTTATTGGAGTACGAAGTGTTACTGGTAGAAAAATACAGAATAAATGACAACAATAATGTTAAAAATGCAGCCTACAGTAGTGACCTGACTGCGAGGGAGTAGTAAAAAGGGGTCTCGATTTTAGTTCCAGTTCATAGGAGTCCGTATCCCAGATTACCATCTTTGTTTGAAAACTGTATACTTAATATCTTCAGTGGCCAAGCCATTCCTCATGCGCCAACGAAGTTTGCGTCTGTTCAGTGCTTTCGAGTGCAAACACAAGCATTTGTCACATACTTGCATGCCCCAGGAGTCCGTATCCCAGATTACCATCTTTGTTTGAAAACTGTATACTTAATATCTTCAGTGGCCAAGCCATTCCTCATGCGCCAACGAAGTTTGCGTCTGTTCAGTGCTTTCGAGTGCAAACACAAGCATTTGTCACATACTTGCATGCCCCAAGTGTCATCAAGATGGTCTTGTTACCACCCGCCCTATTTCTACTAGGTATCGTGTTCATAGTGCGGCTATTTACCATTGCACTCAAGGCGGTGTGGCCTCCGTGTACAGTCTTGGGTGGATTGGTATGGAACCGTAGACCTTTACACTAAAGCAGGAGATGTGGGCCTTCGGAACGGAGTTCGAACTCTCACTCAACGGATCTCTCTGTGACGGCTCTACCACTGCGCCACGTGGCTCGCCTATCATATTGCTTTCATGGCCTATCATAGCTAGACACGTACGCTGAAGGCAAGCATATTTTTAATACAAGGTATACTGCATATTCATACGGACAAGCATGTCTTACACGTTCAAAACGCATAAGCTGTAAATGTCGTAGACCAGTCTGCTATTCAGGTAAATCAGCCATTCAAAGCAAGTAGCAGTTTGGCCTATGCCAAATAGCGATTATGACTTATGAGATGTAGCAAAACATCAGTGATGTAAAAACCGACGCTGATTGGTTAAAACGGTATAGTATCTGTCTAATCATATTTGATCGGTCTATAAGTTCAATTGCAGTTTATCCTAGGCCAAACAACAAAAAACACCATCGACCCATGCTAATTAGTAACTGGCCTGAATAGCAGATTAGCCTGTGACACATAAACGTGCCTTTATTTAAAACGATGCAGATTCTACCAAATATGTTACTTAAAAATCGCTAACAATTATAACACGTAAATATGACTTAATTCTCAATCGTAAGGTTAATTGAAATTATTCAATAGCAAGCGTAGCTAAGTAATTATGAGTGTTTCACAAAGCCAAGGTGACTTACGGTTGGTGTCAAAATTTCCAAGCGTTGACTACGTTCTGGTGTTCGATTTTCACGATGTCCGACACACAGTGCACCGGTCACTTTTTGAAGAAGCAATGAGAGCCGATGGGTTACGTTACGAGAAAGAGCTCATCCGAGACCGGGTGTTTGTTAAAATTTATTGCCCGTTTGAACGGCTGTGTTTGGAAGCGGAGCGAATCAAGCTCGAGATGCCGTTAAAAGGAGTGAGTTGAATCAAGGGTTGACGATGTTCTTAGAAAAGTGTATGAAACTGGGAACATTCTGTGTACAAAATGATTTACTCAGCGCACGTTGTACTTTTGTGTCACCCCACCTCAGTTATGTGGATCGAAATTTCAAAGACCATGAAACTTACATGTGCTGCCGTATTGAAAACTGGTCATTTTATATATATATTGACACACGGTATAATGAATGTTGGACGGCAGTTGCTATGTTAATTTTTCTTCATATGCTTCAGAAGTATTACATCCCAAAAATGATGCCGTAGGCCACAGCGGCGTTCCAAAAAATTTTGATCGCCGAGCCGCATCCTGTCAGGCCCATGCCTTTGGTTTTCGCCTGAGAGCAAATTTAGAATCATCCTTTAGCAGTACGGTTCTCAAAATTTTAGCGTGGTTTATGAGGTTCGATCTCGCTCCGCTAGTTGACTCCGAGACTAAATTCAGAGTTCTCTTTTACGTCCTTATCTGGACCAGGTCCAATTGCTTGCCGCGTGAGCACGACTTGGAAAAAATATGAAGAAGGGAGTGAGAAAAGCTAGACACTATTGTCTTTTACTCTAGCACAGAACTTCTGTTTGAAATTTTTGTGGGGGAATTTTTGTATAATATGAAATATTTCTAGGCATCAGGAATTAAAGCAGAGTGAGCGAAGGCTCAATCGCGAGCAAAGCGTGCGAGAAACTGTACATTGTTTCAGTATTAAACCCGCTGTAACAGTCTCAAAACATTTCTTTATTCATGAAGCGCGGGGTCTAAACCACCAAACCGAACCCCCTGGTCTAGAGATTATGTAATTGTGAGGCATCACGCAATTTTTATTACTATCTTTAGTTTTGAGCTCCCCAGGTTGGGAATTTGAATTTGATGTATACCTTTGAACCGCGCCGCAGGCCAATTTTTTTTCGAAAATTGATCAGTGAAAAACATTGCGATCGAAGCGATCGAGAAACCAGATGTAGTTTTTGTGTCTAATGGTGATTCCAATTGGGAACGGACCCCCCGCAACCCCTCTTCGTACTACCCCGGTAGGACAAAGCCACAACTAGTGTTTAAACCCGCTGTAACAGTCTCAAAACATTTCTTTATTCATGAAGCGCGGGGTCTAAACCACCAAACCGAACCCCCTGGTCTAGAGATTATGTAATTGTGAGGCATCACGCAATTTTTATTACTATCTTTAGTTTTGAGCTCCCCAGGTTGGGAATTTGAATTTGATGTATACCTTTGAACCGCGCCGCAGGCCAATTTTTTTTTCGAAAATTGATCAGTGAAAAACATTGCGATCGAAGCGATCGAGAAACCAGATGTAGTTTTTGTGTCTAATGGTGATTCCAATTGGGAACGGACCCCCCGCAACCCCTCTTCGTACTACCCCGGTAGGACAAAGCCACAACTAGTGTTAGTACATTTTGTACCACGCAAAATCAAACAGTTGCACACCCTTTATCCAAGATAATCCGCTCTTAGTTGAAAGAATAAGGGCTGCGATAACGGCCTATGTATAGAACAGGGACGGATAGTTTTCCGGAGGGGCTATAATAGAATCAGTTTCAGCTTTAGACTAATTTTTTCCTTAGGCTTAGGCTTAGGCTTAGGTTTTGGGTTAGTCATAGGCTCATCCGTACGTTTAGGCTTAGGCTTAGGCTTAGGCTTAGGCTTAAGAATATGCTTATACTACGTCGCCACGTGCCGCCGTACGCTGCTGTACGCCACCGGAGGCCGCTGGCAAAATTTATTTAGTGAAATTTTTGGTAAAAAATTTTCCCGTACGGAGCAGCGGCGTTAGCTGGCGCAACGGCGACTATAGCGTAACCCTTAGTTGGATTTGAAGAATTTGAGATGAAATTTGAAATTCATCACATTTTTAATTAAATTTTACCTTTGTGTACAGCCGCAAATAGCCCACTGAAAAATGTGTTATCAGTGTTTAGGAGCTGTATATAATGAAGGTGGATAACATTTTGTGGTCATTCGCATAACGTTATAATTGTTTTTTTACTAAATTTACTATTTTAGTGCGATATTCCGCCGCCTGATGAGAACGGACTGTTTGTGCAGCTTTATCAAAAACTCGAAAGCCATTTTATAACCGACGATGAAGGTTTTTGAAACATTTATGTTTTTAATTATGTTTCAAAATTACGATAATTATAACTATTTATTAATAAAATTTTGGTGTCTTCACGCCATGAATGGCAACAAGGAACAGGTGTGGGGCACAAATAACAGAAGGTAAATCGCGGTTTAAACAATAAACAACACTGCGAGACCGAATAGCGACGATGTAGCTTCTGGAGAGGCAAAATATATATCACTCCCTTCTTATTCGGGTCACTACAGTATGGGTATGGTGTCGCGTTTTCAGTTATGAGAGTAGTTTCGTTGCTATTACAATATGTTAAAGCTGAATTAACTATTGATTCAATTGGAATCAGCATGTAGAAACAACGTTTAATTTTCATTTTAACGTGAGTTGAGGCTTTCAATTTTAGACTTGAGTTTGTTTTTGAACTTCAGTTGACTTTGTGGCAGCTCCGTTTGAAACTGAAAAGATTGAGTTGTTCGAAGGCAATGAAAAACCGGAAACGTTTTTTCGAACTTCACAACGGGGATTTTTGGTAAGCGAAAAAATATACTAAATCTTATTTGTACATATTCAATAGAACAGGCCCGGACAGCAGTTGCGGACTTAAGCTATTCGTTTAGGCTTACGAATGCAAATAGTGCAGTCTGTGTTAGTGGTTATGTATTATCAAAATTAATGTTAATAATTTCAAACTAAACGCCAGTTTACCACGAAAAATAATTGCAAATTAAGGGTTTCGCCTTCGAGGAAGGTGTTTTATTAATTCGGAAATGTTTCCAACCGTTTTTAGCATTCGAAAGCTGCAAAATCTATTTCAAACTGGCTATTCAATTACTTCACATAATTCAACAGCTGAACAAAATCAGTGTCCGTTCTAACATAGAATCGGATGAAATATTGATTGCGTCAGAGTTATACTAACTTTGTGAGATTGGAATTGGACTCGCCTCTGAATTAAAAATTTTGTAAAATTAAGTTAAAATTTGAACTTATAATCATTTAACTGGATAAAATTTAGTTTCAACTCAAGGTAGAGTTCAACGGAGCCTTTGGTTTGTCTGATATTGCGACTTGAATTATTTTAGCTTCATCACATTTTGATTAATTTGGACATTTGTGACCGATTGAAGCATGAAACTGAACTTGAAATTGACTTAGTTGATGATTCAATTGTTCAGAAACGCGGTCAGTTTAAACGGGTGCTGCAAAAAGTGACCAAGCGCTGTGCATCTTCCGCCGTGGACCATATTCTCAAATGTGTGTAGCACCTATTATCAGTTCTTGACAGGCACTGTACCTTTACAACCAGTGAATAGCGAGGTTCGAAATTCACCCCTTTTTGGGTATCACTTTTTGGGTATTTGACTTGCATTACTTCAGTACCAATTTTGAGTTTACGCAATTGTAGGATTTGGTCAGTTTGAAAATTTGTCGATAACTGGTAGTTGATTGGACGCTCGTTTGAGAATATGGACCAAGGTTGAACGTTGTACTTGAAGGGCGGTTTGTTTTAACCGTCAGTAATCCGACCATTTTTCATAGGTTAAAATGATTTTTAATATTTGAACACCTTCCTACAAGAATAATTTTTCTTTTATTTAAGGAGGCCTAGTTTTGAATTTGTATTCAAGCCCAAGCGGGCTCGTTTCCCAGGGGGGGCAAAGGGCTCTACAACCCCTGAAAAAATTTTGGCACCCCTAGAAATTTTTTATCCGCGTGTACGACAACGACAATCCTTGTGTGCCCTCCTGAAAATTTTTAGCAACTTCCTCCTAGCAAGGTGAGCTGGCTTCGGACATGAATCCAAGTCTCTTGGGTGGGAGGCGCTTACTACCAACACTGAGCTTTATGTGCTTTGCTATTGTGCCTGAGGATGCTGTTATGTCCTGTGGATGTATTGGACTTCGCATAAGTGTATTGTTTAACACTGTACAGTGTACCACGGCTCATATAGTTTAGGGTCGTGCCACAACAATTACTGCTTGCAGTACACTGTAAATTCCAATGAGTTTATTAGTCAACTCAGACGGAAAGTTAATTCTTTCTGAGTTAATAACAGTAAACTTTAACTCACTCTAAGTTGATTTGATTCTCACTCTGAGTTGAGTTGACTGTGGATGAGTTGCTTAAATAACTCAGAATGAATTGAATCAACTCAAAATTCTGAGTTCTGATAGTCCTAACTCAGGCTGAGTGATTCAGCTCATTCTGAGTTAAAATCAACTCACTGGAATTTACAGTGTATAGCTGCATTCGGCGTACTCGATGTGAGAAGAGGTTAGTATTTTCAGGTCTTTTGTATTTACGAATGAAAAAAGCGTACACGGACAACTTTGTTCTACACGACGAATCTGCTGATGATCCGTGGTATACATCAAGCAAGGAACATTCTTTGGAAGACTACTACCGTAAAGTAGGTTGTCTTTCGATTAAAAAACACGCATTTCTGTGCGATCCGATTTCAGAACAGCCAATTCAGGTCTAATTGAGACGCCGCGTTCTAGGCCTAAATATTTTATGCTTAGTTTGACACCTACCTGTTAAAATACTTATTTATCTTATATATATCTGATTTTCTATAGGTATAGTTACATACATACATACATATATACATATATACCAGGGTGCAAGCGGACTTGTAATGTACCGGAAGCGGATAGTTAAAAAATAACAGAACCGGAACCGCAGCCGGAATCGAAAATCAATAAATTGTTGTTACCGAAAAATTGGTTTTTAACTTGTTAACGCCCCTGTTTTTCTGACATTTGTACAAGGATTTATTAAACACGATTTCAGTTTGCAACACAAAAAACGCCCCCTTTATCATTTTTACAGAACGAAAATCTATTTTCCAAAATCAGGCCTACGCGCATGCTAATGATTTCCAAATATTAGCTTAAAATGCAATATTTCAGTCGTTTTTCAACACTGGTCCCCAGCAATTCAAGTAAACTTGATACGCAACAATTTTAACCCCTTCTCACATTGAGTTGCCTGTAGGCCACTCAGCGCAGTATATATACCTTAAATAGTATATATCGCATCGTGTTTAACAATTGCAACATGTATACATAGTACTAAACCACCACAAGACGTGAGAGCCCCCTCGCGCTCGAGCGTCAACCTCCTATAGCTGAGTGGTAATGGTATACGCATCCCACTCCAGTCACTGGAGTTCGAATCCTAGCATAAAAGTAGGTCTCAGGGGAAATAGAAAATATTCATGTGAGAAAGGGTTAAACCATTTTTGTCAAATTTTGGAACATTTTGTGAATTAATTTTTTAAATTAAACAGGTTCCATCATTGAAACGAGACGATCGAAAAGCATTAAACGATACATGGACGACATATTTCAAATATCAACCGTTATGGAAAATTCGTAATTATTTCGGTGAAAAAATTGCATTTTATTTCGCATGGCAGGGAGCATTGATTTCATATTTGTGGCCACCTGCGGTATTTGGTGTTGTGATATATACGTATGGGTTGGTAAAAAGGTAACAAAATACAATTTATGTCAATAGGATCAAGGGTTGATGATTACTATTGACAAGAATGTGCAACAGAGTACATTCTGTGTACAAAAGAACGTACCCAGCGCACGTTACGTTTTTGGCCTAGCTCCAGTGTTATTGAAGGGGGTCTTTCAAAAAGGCAACGCCCGGTGGAACATTTTGCACCATGCGAAACCCGCAGAGTTGCATACTCTTGTTTAAAGAGTATCATGCACTCTTGATTGCACCAAAAGTGGATGATCACTATAATGACAAGAGTATGCAGCTTATGGTTTTTGCATTTCACCAAAACAGTACCAGTACTCGTTGTGTTTTTGATTTAAGTCACCCTATTTATAGGGGGGGTCGATGCTCCTTAACTGCATGTATTAGAGTACTTGCATTTTCTTAAAATATATTAAGAGGACCAGTTTTTTGCCTGAAAAACGTACATAATCGTCGTTTACAAAAAATTATACCACTTAGAATGGGAGTGAAATAGGCCACAAACGCAACGCATGCTGGATATATTTTTTGTTACGCAGCGCAACCCATATTTTACTCGAGCTAACAAATTTAACGCGTCACTCCCATTATATACGAGATACAAGTTCTATTTGCGACTCAAATTTTACCCGAGCTAACAAGTTTAACCCGCAGCCCACATTTTAAGTGAGCTAACAAGTATATTCCGCGACACACATTCTACCCGAGTTAACAAGTTTACATCGCGACTCACGTTTCTCCGAGCTAACAAGTTTAACCCTCGACCCACATTTTACCTGAGCTAATGAGTTTCACTTGCGACCCCCATTTTACCCGAGCTAACAAGTTCTACCAGCGACCCACATTACCCGTGCCTAAAATCTTAGTAGCATTTTTTAAAAAATTGTTAGCGGCAATGGTTTCATGAAGTTTTCTCGTATTAATTGCTTGCAATGAAACTTCACATGAATGTTTATAAAAACCTACGTAATTTGAGATTCAAGCAAATAAAAAAAGTACGTAAACGAACATTGCACATTTACAATAGCTTGCTTAGGTTTTATAAATTCATCTTCACACGCAAGTTGAACTTTCGCATCTAATCTTATTTCAAAAGATATCAAACAACCAGAAATATCTTGAGCATGTCCGCCTTGCTTTCCGAAACCAAAAGACATTGATTCAGTTGTCAGATCGAATATTTATACAAATGAATAACAGCCGTAACATCAGGACCGTAGCCAGCTCACCTTAGTTTTGTGGGCTAAAAATTTTTCAGAATTGGCATACAAGAGTTTTCAATGACTAACACGCAACATTGAAAATTTTTCAAAGGGAAAAGTGTTTCCAAAGGGTTGGTGCTGAGACTTCCTTGGCTACGGGACCGCGTAGCATGAAATTTAAATTTATTTCAAATTTAATTTGAATTGCTCCTACATAACTTAATAAGTTCAAATTTAACTTTCTTTAGTTCGGTTGTAGCTTTAATCAAGTCCACGATACAATTGGGAAATGTCGCGACGCAACAAAATCGACCAATTTAACTGCGGCTGAGCTTGAAATGCCGGGATGTAACACGTTCGCGTTGTAAGTAATTGATTTTGTACATATTGGCTGGGTTTCTGAAATCTTACTTATGTATTTACTTTAGCGATGTTTAAGTAATTCCTTAAGTCGGCGACTTAAGTAAACATTTAAATTTTCGGGCACAACCAAAGAAACACCAAATATCGGCCATTGCCAGGACAAGAAACTAAGTGTTTTGCTTTATATAAAACAGACATCATGAGTCTATAATTTCAATTAGACCAAGGTATGTGTGCCTAAGCGGTTAATTTGTAGTATATCAAATTTATTAAGCGACTTAAGTATTTACTTAACTTAAGTACGCTTTTAAAAACGGCAAAATATTTGCAATTACTTAGCTTGTACTTAATTACTAAGTCGTACCTAAGTAGGATTTCAGAAACCCAGCCATTATGTGCTTATAAATCTAAAACGTCAAATGCATATTCTGCAATAACTTGCGTACACCATGTCACAATTTTCGCATAGGTGTCAAAGGTAGGTCATAAAATTTTTCCTGATCTCAGCGGCGCATTCTTTCATCAAGGTGATCATACTAAAACATTATTCCTAAGCAGATCATTCTCTGGTATACCCTCCAAATTTATCAAGGCTTAGGCTTATGTTTAAGCTTACGAGAGCGTTTAGGCAAACGCTTAGGTTTTGACAAGATTTTACGTTTTGCCCGCATAGGATTTGGCTAAGGCTTCCTGCAGCTAAGCCTTAGCCAAAGTGTGTATGCGGAAGTGTACATCAATCGTCTACACAAGTGGTTACCAAATTCCGGTTTGAACCATTCCACGCGGTATTAAACTCTACCGTCGAGAAATGCTAGATTCGCCTCCAGAGAAGACAATAGTATCAGGTAATTGATATAATATCTTTACTCTCCAGCTATAACCCGCGCTCCCGGGCCTGCAGCCAAAGCAGGACACGGGCTCAGAGTCTTTGGAAAAAATTTGATCCTGGCAAATTTGTTTTCAGAGTCACGAAAATGGCGGCGGAAATCTTTGAAGTTTTTAACCGCGCATCGGATAATACTCTAACAGCGTTGTTTTCGTTGTTGATTTGCCTTTGGGGTAAGATATGCATATATCAGAAACTATAAGGAAAAAAGCACTTTGAAAAGTTAATTCAGCGCTTTTTCAGATCTTTGGCTTAGTTTGCGTGTGACGTTTAACTAAACTTTAGTTAAATGTTCTTAATGGGTGATTATGATTTTAGAAAATTGTCTTTAAACTGCAAGTTTACCATTGAGAACGCTTAGAATATGTCGGAAGTGTTGCGAATTTTTAATTTCATAAAATGCTGCATCTAAATTTAAATGACGTTTAAAAACTAATTAATGTGACATTCAATAAAATGCCTGGAAGACAAATTTTTGAAACAAATTTTCCCACTCTGCACATGATATTTTCTTTGAAAAACTAACATCAACATTGTATCAAGTTTCCAGTTTTTTCTGTACAAATTTCAGGAATATTGTTTATCGAAATGTGGAAACGCAAACAGAACACACTCGCCTACGAATGGGACGTTGACAATTTTGAAGACGCTGAACCTGATCGTCCGGAATTTTTTGGAACCAAAGCCAAACCGGTAAGATTTTGTAGAATTTTCGATTTAATTCAAAAATACAGCTTTACCATTTTACACTTGATTTCATGTCTCTGACCGATCCAAATTGGGTGAGGGGCGGCGGCGCCACCCGGGCCTAAGCGATCCGCAACAGGGATCGAAACCGAGATTTTGTATTAAGTCAATTGGGGTTCGGCTTCTGATTCGTTTCGGTCGCGATCTCTTTTTGCACAGGTATATCTTACACGTCGCCACCGTCTTAGAAATTTCTGAGTTTCTAATTTAAGCATCTACGAAATTAAGGTTTGCTTACTGTAGAATTGCAGGTAATATTTTAATTATGAAATCTTAGCTTGATTTCCGTTCTAAAATTGTTCAGGATCCAATCACCGACGAACTGACAATGATATATCCCTTCACGAAACGATTTCTTAAATTTCTCGTCGCGTCGTTTGTTGTATTTTTAATGGTAAGCAATTTGATATTAAAGCTTTGGTCGCCTATGTACCTTCGTGCGGCTGGTATTATGCTTGCTATTAAAATGACAAGTTGTGACAATATACCAAAGTAATCTATATGATTAAAGCTGGAATACCTCACATACGTATTTTGGCCATGTGTCCAGCATTAATTTGTTTACGGCATTTTCTAAGAACAAAAATGTGATTGTTCAATGAAAAGAAAACGTGCATACAGATTTTTGTGCATTCGCTAACTAATGAGCATTGTGCAAAACCGGCTGGATAGTTTGATTTAAATACAAAAAATTCAAACATTTATTTGAGACTTAAAATTGTTAAAAAATGTGCAATTATTAATACTTTTCAGGTTTCAATTGTAATATTAAGCGTTTGCGGCGTTCTTGTGTACAAAGTTGTTATGCGTCACAAGCTGGACTGTGCAGATATTGCAGTTGATGTTTCGTCTACAAATAACAATGCAACTGCAACTGTTAATGTCAAAACACAACGTGGAGCGTCAAATGTTTGCTTTATAACTGTTACTGTGGTGCCAACATTATTAAATGCGATTTCAATGTTACTGCTTGGAAGGGTAAACAGGAAATACTGTATTGACCCGAATGAGAGGGGGACTGATATTTATTTGGCCTATCCAGATGGTACCCCCCCCCTTGTTATTCGGTTACGGACTGTTACTTATATTTAGCCCATGCTACGCCACCCTTTGTTACTGATATATATCCGGTACTTCAACTATCCGTTGAATTGAACGTTTATTTGTCTTGTGTTAATAGCTTGAGCGATAATGCAAGGTTCTACTTAGGAATGTAACTCTTTTCAAAACTTAAGTACGCTTTAAAGTTTCGAACTCAAATTATTTGGTCCTGGAGTCATTTATGCGCTACAGTTAGGGATAATTGACATTTATGGACTCTAATTAGGGGTTAAGTATTCTATCCGATTACTGATTCTTATTAGAGATACGCACTCCTATTGATTGGGACCCAAAATGGGAACCACCTCTTATTCGGGTCACTATAGTATGAATATTTGAATTATAAAGATCGAATTAGCGACCGCCATAATGATTCGGCCCTGATAAATACGGCTTAACGATTTTTTAAATTAAGAACGAATATAAAGTTGCAGATTGGTTTAATACTTCTTCACTTTGACATTTCTGAAGAGGCGAGAAAAATGCATTTTTTAATAGAACCCGAAAAGTTTCGATGTTTCGCGCCGATTGGCCGAAAGGTGCTAAGGTGTGTTTTTTGCAAATTTGGTAAATCCACGCAATATTTCGTGGCCGTATTTTGACACGAACGCTTAGGGTGCCGCTACACTTGAAGTGTGTTGTCAGGCGCTGCCGCATGGCGTTGAAATGGTCAAAACGCATAGTGCCCTGCCCAACAGTTATTGTTTGCAATATTTTCTAGGTTTTCCAATTTGTTGCGAAAAAGCTTACTGATTGGGGTAAGTTCAATTAAACAGCTTATAAATATTAAATTTACTAAAATAATTCGGAATGATTAGAATCAATCCTAAATTCTAAATTGTGATAGTCTTAACTCAGGCTGAGTGATTCAACTCATTCTGAGCTGAAATCAACTCACCACAATTACCAGTTTACTAAAGTTTTTTTCCACAATTATATTTTGCACTTATATACGTAAAAATGTCCCACATTTTGGATTGGATGCTGCATCCTTGCATGAGCCAAGAAAAAGTATTCCTAATCAATGCTCATATTTTTAAATTGAACAACATTGAAATGTTTCGTAAATTTAAGTTTAAAAATATGACGCCATTTTATAATTAATATTTTTGTTTTGAAATTTTCAGAAAATCACCGCACCGACTCTGCGTACAATTCATCGCTTATCGTGAAATTGTTTGCATTTCATTTTGCCAACAGCTACACTTCGTTGTTTTATCTGGCATTTTTTCGACCCAAGGAACACGTAAGTTTTTACAGAACTTCATCGTGAAACCGGGCGGTAAATGTCTATAAAAGAATTTGGTAACTTTAATAATTCGAATTATACAGGTATATGGTTAGAATTAAACAATATTACAGCTAATTCTTTGCTGATATAAAAGCCCTATTGACACGTGCAAGTTTTTACTGCGAGAACTCGCAACTGCAATCAGCACGAGTTGGTCAGTATGTTAAGTATTGACTAAAGTACGATTATAAAAACGAGATTGGATATTTACTTAGCAGGTACTCAATTACGAAGTTGCGTTAAAGTACAGTTTCTGGAACTCGACCACTAGCTATAAATATTAGCCCAGCCAATGATGATAAAGTATTCATCGCATTTCATATATACATATGAATTAATTCGTGGTGAAAGTCGTCACCATCGTACCAATTTAGCTATATCGCCAATAAGGCTATGATCAACGCAGCAACCGCTCCTGGTTGGTTTAAAGTGATCAACTGCATGACAACGAAGTGAACGTGATTTGTTCATTTTTTGGACAGAATACTATATTGGGCAACGATAAACCAGTCAGGAACCGTTGCGGTAGTGACAATTGGTACGATGGCTAGCCATATTCTGCGATATGGCTAAATTTGTGCGGCGACTAACACAAAAATATTGCATTGCGAATAAATGACAGCTGACAGTTGCGTCAAAAAATTTCTGAGCAACATTTGCATGTGCAAAATGGGACCAAATGCAGGCCTGAGCCTGAACTCAGAAATTCAATATTCTGCTTAGAATTGGTATAAAGCAACATCACCTTTAATCACTAATCAATAAAATGTTACCAAACATTCACTGTAGAGAAACCGTTCAGATAAGCTATAGATTTTCAATTGTCCATTAATTTTTTGACTTTCAGGGGTTTCAAGACAACGGACTGTTTGGTATGGGTCGTGAATATCAAGATACTTGTGATCGAGGTCACTGTATGCCGTTGTTATCGTTTCAAGTTATTGTTCTTATGACAATAAAGCCAGTCCCTAAGTTTTGCAAAGATATTATTCTACCGTAAGTACAAAACCGATGTGGGTTGTGACGCTGCGGAACATAAACTTTATCGTAGACGTAGATTAAAATTCAAGGTCAATGTACAGAAACACACCCGTAACAGTAGTAGAAGCATATTCCTAAGCCTCCTCAACATAAGCCTCAGCGTAAACATAA